>CM076581.1:121441059-121535299 GCA_034641835.2 Pinus albicaulis | reverse complement strand
TCTTCTCACAAGAGTCTCCAACACTCAGTTATCTGTCTCACACTATCCTCACAGAAAACTGACCAATACTTAGTCAATTTCCAGCCTCCTGACAGTCTCCCTTGCTTACGTAATCCTTGATGGATTATATCCCTAAAAGATAGGAATTATGGCCTTCCTTGAGTGCGCAAGTTTCATTGCCACTCCAATGGGTGTTTGGTTGCATGTGTGCAACCCAATAATCCTACAACTGATAGTCAACTTCCCTTTCACCTAGATCTCAACTGGGTCTCCACTGGATCTGACATGCATGCAACTAATAATAGTAAATCCTTAGTTGCATATGAGATCACTGATTGTGAATTAATTAATATTTAATTCACTTGATCTTCCACTAGTGTATCTTCAGTTACAACTAGCACAACTGAGTTTAACTCAACTGAGTTAAACTGATTACAACCTACATTAACTAATGCACCACTTCACTTTGAAATCTGTTACAACTAGAATTACTCTGCATGCCTCACAAAATAAATCTAACTCGAAATCCACTAGCTAACTGAGTTTATCACTCTCAGTTAACTGTTACAAGTTATTTTGAGATTTAGATTACAATTTATTGTCCATTCTAATTAAGGGATAAATAAAAATAGAGATGCACCAAAAATAACACTGTGGGCCCCACCCTAGTCTAGGTGCTCAATGCACTAGGCGTCGGTGCTGAAATTTTCTTGTTGAATATCAACATAGATGACATAATTAAACACTCAAACATGAAATAGATGACATATTCAAACAGTCAAGCATCTTAGGGGAGGCTATCTTGTTTGCACAATCAATCTAGATTAACACGATATAACCTCACAACATATCAACTCAACAAAAATAAGGTCATGATATCCATAACAATAACTAGCTAACATGTTCACATCATAAACTCGTAAACAATTTTCATTCATGCATAAAAATCATATATGCATGACCAGTCTAGATTAGTACAACATACTATCATAATTTGATCGACTCATACCTAAATTCCATAACCCTAACCAACTGCATAAGCCAATCCAAATTATTGTGATACATATAACATCAAAATTTTAATGCAATAACCCTAATCGTCAATTTAACTAACATATAACAACAATGAGTTAACATATAACATACTTATCAACAACATATAACATAATCATCAAGTTAAATATCATGTAACAATCAACAAGTTAACATATAACATACTTATCAACAACATATAACATCATATAAAGTTAACTAACATAAAAAAACAACAATGAATATAATAACAAGTTACTATCATTCATGACTATTCGACACGTGCATATGACCACACTAATTCTCTAACATCTATCGTATATGTAATCACAACAAAAATAGACTAACAAACATGTACATACCCTAATGTTTATAACAACCATTAACCAACATACCTGCATGCCAAACATACAATACATGTATGACGATTTGCTCTTACCCCAAAGTCTAGTGCCACAAATTCACTTTCATGATCTACATTTCCTACTCTATCTCAACCAACACATCAACATCATAACATACCAAAAACATCATGATGACCTAAAATGCATACAATGACCTCATGGACAACAATATTACCTACGACAATGTTTGCCTAACAACATATAGACACTGGCATGCATAACAAATGCATATACAACTGACATGTATTCATGATGACCACATCCAATCAACAACACCATCAAGTTTCACATGGAAAAACCATTGTAACTATGACCAACACCATGCATACACAACAAGCACATAGATTAAAAACACAAGGAACACATATATAGTCGACATGAATGCACGACCAACACACACCACCCATCTATTCCAAGTGTTGAACCATGCTCTGATACCACTCTTTAACACCCTCCTTCTATATCTACCCAAGTAACATGCCAACCGGGGTAAACATGTGACGAGAGGCTACTATGATCTAATTCAACCTCCCAAGTCACATTAAGTAAATGGAACCGAAAACACACCAATAAATAGACCTTATACTCCTACTAGATGGCACCCAGGAGCCATGCCAACCTTCCATAATGCTAGCCCCTGAATCAAACTAACCTTTTCAAGCATCAATCCCCCACTTGATCCCTTGAAAAAACAATAATGCCACTGGAACCTCCCAGTCACATGCATAAGCCTGCATCAGTGCGACTGTGGAATTTTTACCTAGTGTTGTGATAAAAACTGTGGATTTTAAGGCTAGATTCTAGGGCTGGGACTAGGCCTCTGCCCAAAAATCTCCGTGACTCTCATAATTCATAAATTACAAAAGGAAAATGCTTGCAAACCAAAACTGACACCAAGACTAGGCCTGGCCATCCCCAATCGGGACTGAGATTTCATCAAACATGTCACACATATGTAATTTACAGGTTTAAAAAACATATGTGAGCACATGGGTCACATACTTATCTGAGCACATGGCTCACATACTTAGCTGAGCCAAATCTATCTTCAGCTAGTCACCCCCATGCCATATTCCAAGCATGAATGTGGGATCTCATAAAAATCATCAATATAAACTAAACTAAGACTTCTAAAGGCCAAAAAACCTCAAATTTCAACCAGTGATTCCACCTTACAATCAGACATCACAACCATCACTAGATTGGTCTCTACCCAAGCTGTTTAGGGCTCCAGAGTGCTTTTTCCAACTAGGGCTTCTAGGACTATTAACTCAACCCACACTGTCGTCAGGCTTCCATAGTGTTTGTCCAACTAGGGTTTCCATGACTAGTAACTCAACCCACCAAGGGCTTCTAGACCTTTTTTCCAAGCAAGTCTTCTGGACTAGTAGCTCAACCCAAGCTGTTACAGGGATTCCAGAGCATTTGTCTAACTAAGGCATCCAGGAACTAATAACTCAACCCACAACCAAAGGTATATTAGAACCAACCAGAAAAAAAAAAAAAAAAAAAAAAAAAAAAAAAAAAAAAAAAAAAAAACATTGAAGTGAATAAAAAACACCATGGCTATCCAGGAAATTCCAAGGCTAGGAAAATCCAACGTCAATCCAGGCAATCCTCCATGCAAATGATAGATCATAACCAAGAAACCACATGCATGTACCATTCATGCCAAAACTAGTGTTGGCTCCATGTGATTTGCAAGATTGGAAAGAACAAACACTGTAGGGGCCACATCAAAAGCACTTTGGAATCCTAGTACCTAGCCTTCATGGATTCAGAGAGGGATCTCTCTATGTAAGTGTTTATAGATGATATGTCTTTATGCTCTTGTTTTATGATATTAGGCTAGTTATGAATTTCTAAGGACTTGTTTGTTTTGGCTGATTAATTGATAGGTTGACAGATCCGTGGTGTGATTAATTGAAGGGATGTTTTATCTGAATATATAGACCATGAGAAAACACTAATCCATTGGGCTATGGAGTCATAAAAGGATTTAATTGTTCATCACCCCAGCAAGGGTTTTCATAGGGCAAGCTAACTATATTAAGTGGATCTCTTAGATTAGATGTGATATGAAATAACAATAAGTTGTGAAGATAGTAGAACTATAGTCAGTTAAGAATCTTCTATCTCTACTTCAACAAGAAAAGCCCCTTAGGTAACTGTTTGAGGAAAACCAAAGGACAGGTAATACCATAGACTTCTTTGGCCAGACTTTAATAAGCAAACCTTTAAGACAACAATCCAACAATCCTAGAATTACTTTCAGACAAAGAAAACATTTAAGATAACAGTGAGAGCAGCTAAAGAGCAAGCTAAACCTATCTTCTTTAACTAAACACTCAAAAGACCTTCAAAGAAACATTTTGAGGCAGACCAGAGGATAGGGCATACCATAGACTTCCCTGGTTT
Source organism: Pinus albicaulis (assembly GCA_034641835.2). Taxonomy (NCBI): domain Eukaryota; kingdom Viridiplantae; phylum Streptophyta; class Pinopsida; order Pinales; family Pinaceae; genus Pinus; species Pinus albicaulis. Next base: position 121,531,445 of record CM076581.1, on the reverse strand, counting down.
AGACTCTACTAAGTATACTTCAAGGAAAGGCCTTAAAAACAATATTTCAAGCTACACCAAAGGACAAGGCTTACCATAGACTTCTTTGGCTTGACTCTATTAAATCATTTCTAAGACAACAAGCTAGGTGGAACTAGAGAGCAATTAAGAATTCTCCAATCAGACCTTGCAGAAGAAAACATTAAGATAAAGAAGGCAGATAGAAATAGGGTGCCAAGACAACATATCCTACTCTAAAATTTCTATTCTTTTATAAGAGAAATAGTGGACAGAATGGAAAACAAAAGGGAAACAATGACAAAGAAGAAAAATTCACCATTAACATAGCTCAAGAATCCTGTGAACGTGCTTGTATTACTGATGATCAAAACAGTTACATTACTCCATGTACAATAGATCTCTGCAACTCATAGCTTTCTCAAATCCAACCTAGTAGTCCTCAAGTAGCTCAACAACAGAAATCAGTCAAATAACCACCAACTAACCAACAATAAAAATGAAGCTTGCATGCAGTATTTATCTGCGAATGAGGAGGTAATTCTAAGCTAGGGTTTTAGATGTTATTTATTATAGAGTTAATGAGTTTTTGGCCTTTGAGACCATGCAAGGCCCAAGGCAAAATATCTGAGAGTGTTTCTCTGAAATAATAACTCCTAACTTAACTATTTGAGCTAATTTTTGGAAATGTTTGACTTTAAGGCTTTTTTATCAATAACTTTTACGATAACTGCTGGGTAGATGGAGAATATCTCTGACTGTTTGTAATAACTGTTCATGTTTTATTGAAAGAAAACATGCTGTAGGTGGCAAAATATCCTTCTAAAGAAGTAATTGCTGTGGGTTTAGTCATTTCGATTTTTCTTCTAGGTAGATCTGCCTCTGTTTATCTTTTAAACTCTGTTTTAGGCATTTAAACTCTGGATTTTCCTTTTAAACTGTCTTGCTGTATTTTCCTTTGATTTTTCCTTTATCTCTGTTTACTTATTAATCCTTTTGATTAACCTTTTCAACCTCTGTTTTAACCTTTAATTTGTGCTTTTTGGCTAACCGTCATGATTTGTCTTTTGATTTGTGATTAACCCTTAAATCTTTAATCATCACAACCACGGTCTTCTCAATTGTTTTATCTTCTTGTGTCTGTCTCTGTTTGTATTTATGGTGCAGGGATGAATTCTTCAGCTGTTGGAGGGTTTTAGTAATCACCAACGATCTAGATTCATTGGGATTGTGCTTGTTTTTACACCTATGGTTCCTTAAAAATAAAATAAACCTATGGATTGTCACCCAGACATTCATTAAAACGTTCTTGGACCTTTGGAAGGCACTCCCTACTTTTTCGCCATTAAACCTGCACATAAAACAAACTTGTAAGTTTAAAACCTGCGGGGGAGGCTTTTTCTGCGTGTTTCGGGGGTTTTTCGGACTTTGGAGTGCTTGCAGAGGCTAAAATGGCATTCTGGGCCTTATCACAGAGTCGCAGGGCTCTAGACAGTCTTGACGGAGGAGGTGGTGTTAATTTGGCGCGAATGGAGGAAAGCGGTTTTTGGGAGCGAGGAAGTGGTTTTCACGTAGATGGAGGGGCGGTAATGGTATTGGGCGGAGGTGTGCGATTCCATTCATCGAGCGCCGCGTGGCAGATGGGACCCAGGTGAACACCGCCCATTTCGCATGGTTGGGGTTTGTTTAAGCCATGTGTAAATAAATTTGTGATATACACCGTGGGCCGTCGGATCGGGGGAAATGGGATCAACGATGATCGGGCGTTTTAGGAATGACGGATAGGTGAAGTGGTGGGGTTTGAGTGGACAGGTGGTAGAGTTTGAATGGGGCATGGGATTAAGTGGAAGGTAGGGCCCTGGGGTTAATAAACCAAGCAAAAGTGATTTTGGTTAAAGAAAGGGAAAGGGTCATATGATGGGGTTTTCAATAAGGTGCGGGGGTTAAAAACATTTAAGAAGTGGGATATAATAGTTATAAAGCGGTCGGGAAAAAAAATCATAAAAAGGGTTGAGTTTTAATATATTTTAAACATGGTTTAATATAAATTAAAAGGGCCCGATAGGTCAAATTATACCTTAGAAAACAATGTAAAAATGCATTTTTACATTGTTTTAGTGCAAAAGGAGGAAAATGAGGAAGGTGAGGGTTTTTAGAGAGGAAAGTGGGTTTTTAGTGGAGGAAATGAGTGAATGAGGGCTTTAGGTAGGTAGAGATAATGAAAATGAGATAAACAAGCCCAAAATGAGTCTTTTAAGAACAGTAAGGTGTCTCGAGAAGGCAGAGATGAAATATAGTGAAAATGGTTTTATAAGGATAATGAAGGTAGTGAGATTTTTAAAGATAGCTGATAGGAAAGGAATGCTATCTTTCGCTGATTGTAGAAGATCCACAGTCACCTAGTGAACTCTGTAGAATACAGGAGGATAACAACTAGGAAGGAAACCATACATGGCACTTGATACCTGTAAAGAAATCTAAATATAGTCATTGATCCCAATGTCCTCTTTCGCTTTCCTGCCCTTCCTTTGCCTTCTTACTCCAAATCCTAAGTATGCCACACTCCTCCAATAGTGCTCCAAGAAAACCTAAGTGTCCAAGAGTATGAGAGAGAGAATAGAAGAGGGCTCCACCATAGAATTGACAAAAGGTTTTAGAAAAAATCTTGTTAATTGATCCTCAAAAGCCTTTTTATCAACGAGGCCTCTATTTTCTTCATTTTCCATTATTTAACCTTCATTTTCTCCTAATTTTGTTTATTTTCATAACTAAAATGCCAAATAATTCCTCATTCATTTCCAAATGCTTTTTCCATTTCCTTTTCCAATTTCCTTTAGCCATAATAAACCGAAGTGACACCCCACTAGGATGTTTTTCCCACCCTTCACCTTGGAATATGTGTCCCATGACCTTGGTCTTTACATGGATTTTAACGAGGATTGTTACATGATCCGTCTCAACACTTGGTAGATTCATAGTTAATATGGATCTAGGTTGTTTTGATTATTAATTATAATTTTTCTATTTTTATTTATTTATTTATGTAATTTGACGAAGTCAAAATGTTTTAATTATTATTATTGTGTAATTTGACCAAGTTAAAATGTTTACATAACATAACAGGACAAGACAACATCTCTTCCATACTGGGTTGGAGAGCGTCTCTAGGCTCAGTGAAATAATAATTATAATTATTAATAATTAATAATTAATAATTAAACCAACCAGATCCATCTTAACTTTGAATCTATCAAGCGTTAAGATAGATCAAATGTTTCAAGGTGCAAACCTTTCCTCAAGTTTTGCACTTGAAAAAGAGGTTTTCACCTTGAGAGATTTGACCCCTCTCGACGCTTCATAGATTCAGAGTTAAGATGGATCTAGGTTGGTTTAATGGTACATACCAATCTTTCCAAGTTATTGGTGTTATTTTACCGTTATAAGTTAATTGTATGGGGGAATGGATTCTGTTGTACATGTTAGCCCCCCATTCAAGCTTTTGGCCGGTAGTCCCATGTAAATCTGGTCAAGTCCTCTGTTATAGCCTAAGACATCCGCCTCTTACCTATTACTATTTTTCCTGTTCCCTAAAATGCATTTAAAAAACCCACAAATGTGTAGATAAAATTGTAAAAGACCTGACTCTTTTGGCCCTGGCCCTCTGTCTTCCTACTCCACGCGACTGAAGGCTGAAACGCTATGCCAAACCAAAAAAGGTGCTTACCGTGTATGGTTGTCGGGTGGATTCTCAGCCACCCGATTAAACAAAGATCAACGGTCCGCTGCCTATTTCCCTAGTGGTCCCCACCCCGTGTCCGTCGCTCAAAAACCAGGCTTGTTTTCATCGCACTGCCTTTCATAGGCGAGCGGTATTCTCTAAATCGGAGCGATTCCATTGGGCGCCCGCCACGCGTCCCTGAGTACGGTGTTAAAACCGCTCCTCATCGCACATTATTGTCCAGACAAAACCACGCAGCGAAATTGATATGAGCCGTCCGATCTGTAAGGCATCATCCTACGGTCACTGCGCTGCGAAGTTGTGTATGTGTTAAGCCCATTGTACAGTGTTTCGGGCCCACAATCCATCGCCCTCCCACCAAGTTTCAACCGTTGATCTTGTTCGCGGATCGTATGGCCCAGAATCATTCACGTGTTCCGCTGATCAACAAAGTCCGCACCCACGTCATCCTATCACCAATCTTTCGTACCTCCCTGCCACACGCCCACGTGTCATTTGCGTTTGCCTCCACTGTTCATATACTCCGATTACGTGTTATATTTCAGTGTGTATGTTATGTATCTCCGCCTCGCTTATTCATCGTCGCCCCACTGTATTTTTCATTTTCTACCTTTCGCTCCTCCACTATTTATCTACATTGTTCACCACCCCGCATATTCTCATCATTTATCCCAGCCTATACCACTGTTCCATGATCACGATAGCATTCACCACCATTGTGCCAGGTTTTATTTAATATGTTTGTGGGTTTTGCAGGTTTATGGCGAAGGAGAAGAGCTCTCACAATTCAAGGCATCCATTGCTGAAGCGAAAGACGCACTGCAATACTGGGTGGTCAAGTACCATGTTCATGAAGAAGATCCCGGGTAGTTGCCGTGACATGGCCCGCATTAAAGGAGCCATGGTAAAAATCTACCAAACCCTCCAGAGCGATTTAAAATATAGATTTTCCACAGACAGGGTTATTAATCATACATAAAAAATTATCAGTCAGAAAGCGAAGGATTCAACGTCTGGAGCCGAAGATTTTAAATAGCCATATCACATTCAGAAGCCAAAGAGTACTAGTGCATCAAAATCATATCCTCCAGGTTTAACTTCAACAGATTTTTCTCTCAGGAAAGTACATAATGTTACATCTTTTATTCTTCATGTCTTATCCCTGGAGAAATTTGCACCCACAACATTTACTTCATGGAGCAGCCACAAAGTACCTGCGACATCCTAGAGCTATCAAATAGTATGGGCGCGAAATGTTTCCACCATCTTGTTTTAATGGAACAATTAATTGTTTTTACCTACTTCTTTTATTAGTTTCTCTTCTCCTTCCTCTATAAAAGGGAGGAAGAAAGACATTGTAAGGGTTCCAGACTTTCATTAGAAAATTGTGCTGTGAAAGGCATTTTTGTATACATTTTGTAAAGTTTTTGTATCGAGGCTCAGAGCCCGTAGGGTCTCAGTGAGGAGGAGTTCTATCTGTAATGAGGATTCTGGTCTTTGATATTTCACAGTATGTGCCTTTTCTTATGTGTTTAATACAATATTCCATTTCATACATCTTCTTGTATCATGTTACTGGAATGCGAGTGGCTCACTGGCTTTAGGGAAGGATTCATCCTAGTTGATGCCCATACTTGAATCAGTCAAGCGCTTTAAATAGGCTCAGGCATGATATACTGTTTCATATTCATTTCATCCATTTTTCTTCTATATTAGTTGCTTTGGGAGGGTGCTTTTAAAACGCCATTTTCATGTATGGATTCTTAGAATGATAAGCCCATATGTGGTTCTGTTGTGTATCTGGGTATCAGACCAAAGTTAACTAGTATCCTCTTGTGTTTCTTTCCCTCCATACACTTCTGATATTTGAGTTCTGTGACATATTATTTGAACCAGCCCTCTTTGCAGTAAATTGTCTCTTAACTGTCTGATGCTTTAATATTGGAGCTTTGCATTGTGCCTCTGCAACATTACTTTCCCTGTGATAGTTTCTGTGATTTCTGGTCCCATTCTAAATCAATTTCCTTGTTTAACAAGAGATAGTAGGAGAGCCTTTGGATTGACAACCCAGTTTGATTAGATGCCTCCTGTTATGCTAAGATGTTCTAGGCACTGGTCTATGGCAGCTCTAGACTGTCTCTAGGGTAGACAACAATTGTCGACAACATATTTCTGGCACCGTGGCCGGGGACGAATTTAAGAATATCAGTTTCCCTGGGCCTCGACAATATTTATTCACTCTCTAATCAGGTGAGCACAGAGAGTTGAAGAGTTGCATATCTCTCACCTTTGCGACTCCACACTGTTATTCATTTGATAAATCTATTAGCAGTCCTGGCTCCTCGAAAGCCACATTTAAGGTCAGATACGTCCATATCGAAGGTACCCTCTGTGTCTGACCCATAGAAGATCATACATAGAAGAAGTTGGAAAGAGAGGAAATCAGCCCGTGCTGAAATCCCTGAGTTTTTCGAAGAAGATTTTCCATCTTCCTCTTCTCAAGAAATTCCAGTAGGAAATCCTGACTCCACTGAGGGAAACCTTGAATATTACTCAGATAGCCCACCCAAGGGAAGTTCTAGAACCAAAGAGAAATTTTGTCCTACCCCTGAGGCTGAAGAAGTTAAAGAAGTAACTGAAGTTTCTGCTGTTAATCGTGAATTGTTCCCATCTACTCCTTAGGCTACTGTACAATATATTCCCATTGTTATTCATACTCCACTCCCTCCTCCTCCTCTTCCTCCATTTGTACAACAGATTTTTGCACAACCCCCACCTCCTCCAATGGAAAATGTTCTTGCCTTCTTGCTGAATAAATATGCTCCCCTGGTATTACCTCAAGTGCTGAATGATATGCCACAGGATTATTTAAAGGTATTTCCCAGATTTACTGGAGAAAATGAAATTGATGCTCAGAAACACCTTGAGACCTTCTGCTCTCTTGCAGAAAACTTTAATGTTGAACATTTAGATGTAGTCTTAAGACTGTTTGTGCAATCTCTGGACGGTGAAGCCAGAAAATGGTTCAAGACATTGGGGAACCGTTCAGTAACCATCTGGGATGATATGGATAGTGTCTTATTGAGTTTAATACACTCAAGAAGAAACATAATGAAGGGGTGTCAGAGTTTATTAAGAGATTTAATAAGTTATATCTAAACCTCCCTACAGATATGAAGCCCCATCAGAATGCTGCCAAAGTAGTTTTCATAGCAGCCTTTGACTCAGATTTTGGTTTCTCTCTCAGGAAAAGAAAGCTTGCCACCCTAGATGATGCTCAGTCAGATGCGCTTGAATTGGAAGCAAACTTTGCTTCCACTGGAAAATTAAAAGGAAAAGCTGAACAGGATACCAGAAGAAGGGGCAAAGAGGAAGTATCTACTTCCAACCAGGACAAAGATTTAGATAAAATGGAGGAAATAAGCAGGATGATAAAAAAGATGGTCAAGCTAGAACTGGAGGCCAAGAATATAGCTCCCAAGAATTTTTATAATGCTCCAAACAGAGGTTACAATCCTCAATACAGAAAGCCACCTCTGCAAATACTCCCAAGGGAAGCAAAAGAGCAACAGGATCAAGTACCACACCCATTGTACCTGGAAGGTCCAGTAGATGACTTCACTGAAGATGCTGCCTATGAAATGCAAGATGCAAATCTTGCCTTTTCAAACAATGAGGAGTTAGAATGCCCATTGCAAGAAGAAGAAGAGGAAATCAGAGACACGGAAGATGCAGAAATTGATCACTACTGCAAACAGTTTAATGATTTCATGCAAGCACATTTCAATAGGAGATATGATCTCAGATCCTCCAGAAAGAGAATTGGGACTCAAGATCAAGAAGAAGAGCCTCCCCAAAAGGAAGCTCCTACTCAAAAGGAGTCAACAATGAAGAAAGTCACAGATAAAGGTAAGAGTCCTCTGAACAAACCTTTGCAGTCTGTTGATCAAATTCCTTCTTCTTCAAAAGTAGTCACCCCTCCTAATGTCGAGTCTGTATCAAAAGAAGTTAAAACTTCAGCTGAAAATAAAGAGTCAAAAGAAGTTGTAATAGAAAAACCCCCTCCTGCTTTCAATTTGCAAAAAGAACTTGAGAAAGTTAAAATCCCAGTCCCTTTGACTGAACTGTTAAAACAACCTGCATATCAATCTCAAGTTACTTCTTTATTACTTCCTCCTGAAGCACCAATAATTCCAGATAGTCTTAATCTTCAAGAAGAAAGACCCATGGTAGTGTTTGGCCCACATGTCGAGGAGATTGACCCCTCTACTCCTCCTTTCTATGTGTCTCTAGTTATTCATGACCTGCTGTTACACAATTGTATGTTAGATTCTGGAGCTTCCCATAATCTTATGCCTTTTTCAGTCATGGAACAACTAGGTCTACAAATCACACGTCCATATAAAGATCTATATTCATTTGATTCCAAAAGAGTTAAATGCTTGGGAATGATTAAAGATTTAGTGGTCAATCTGGCCCAAATTCCAGCAAAAAGTGTAGTAATGGACATTGTGGTGGCTGATATCCCAACTTGCTTTGGCATGTTGTTGTCAAGGTCCTGGGGAACAAAAATTGGTGGGTCACTCAAGATGGATTTAACCTATGCCACTATGCTTGTTTTTGGTGGCCAGGAGAGGAGATTATACAGAGAAACCATATTTGTCAAGATGGTTACAAAGGCTGATAGCTCAGAGAATTCACCAGTCTATAGCAAGGAGGGAGATTTTTCATGTTTTATGTTTGAAGAAGATCAAAATTTTTCTCATGAACCTTCCTTCAGCCAAATCAAAATTGAGCAGCCTTTAGAAGACCGTGAAGCAGGAGTATGGACTTTGCATTTTGATGGAGCAAATTCAAGAGAAGGAAATGGGGCTGGAGTATTATTAATCTCCCCTATAGGAAAATGGGTGCCACTGTCCTTTAAATTGGAATATGAGGCTACCAATAATGTGGTTGAATATGAAGCACTATTGCTAGGACTGCAGATAGCCAGGAGCATGGGTATACAATGTTTAAAGGTTCTGGGAGACTCTGAACTGGTGGTCAGACAGATCAGGAATCAATGTCAAACTAAGCACCCCTTGTTGAGGGCCTATAGAAATGAAGTATGGGACATGGTGGAGAATTTCTTCTCAACATTCAACATCCAGTTCATGCCCTGGGAGCAAAATAGAATGGCAGATTCTCTTGCTGTAGCTGCCAGCACATTTCGCCCACCTCAGAACCCTCTCTTGAGGTATGAAATTGAGGTACGTTATAGACCATCAATCTTAGATAATGTTAAGCACTGGCAGGTATTTGAAGATGATGAACAGATGAAGAAATTCTTGGAGACAGTGGGAGAATTCTCCAATATGGAGATTGATGATTGTGAAGAAGATGAGGCTGCAAATTTTTCAGAAAATAAATGGGAAGATAAAATGGCAGGAAGTAAAGTGTTGCAACTGAAATGGAATGTTATACCTAGAGGGTTGGTGCCTCTAGAAAGGTTATTTGACAAAAATGATGTTCCATTGCAGCATAATAAAGTAGTGGAAGAAAATCAAATGGAAGATCTGAATTTGGGTACCAATGTTGAGCCTAAAGTTGTCAAGCTATCTAAGAAGGTCCCAGAGGAATATAAGGAAAAATACTTGAAATTATTTCAGTCATACAAGGATGTATTTGCATGGTCCTATTAGGACCTGAAAATTTTTGATGTTAACATAATGCAGCACAAAATTCCTTTGAGGGAAGATGCAAGACCATATAAGCAGAAACTTAGATAGATAAATCCTCTGCTGCTTCCCTCCATTGAAAAATAAATCAAGAAGCTGCTAAGGGCCAAAATAATTGTGCCATTAAGGTACTCATAATGGGTTGCAAACTTGGTCCCTGTCAGAAAGAAAAATGGGGAAATAAGGCTATGTGTGGATTTCAGGAATTCAAATAGAGCATCTTTAAAAGATAATTATCCACTACCTAAGATGGATCACATCCTGCAGAAAGTGGTGGGAGCCTCTAGAATGTCAATGATGGATGGTTTTTCTAGCTATAATCAGGTGGCTGTACTTCCAGAAGACCAGAAGAAGACCGCTTTCACCACACCATGGGGGACATTCATGTATGCCAGGATGCCTTTTGGACTGATTAACGCAGGAGCTACCTTTCAGAGGGCGATGGACATTGCTTTCGTTGGGGAGCAGGATAAATTTTTGGTGGTGTACCTTGATGATATTACAGTGTTTTCAAAAAATGATGCTGAACACATTGAGAATTTGCGAAGAACTTTTGAAAAATGCAGAAGGTATGGTCTTTCTCTTAATCCACAAAAGTCTTTATTTGCATTAGAGGAAGGCAAAATTTTGGGGCATATTGTAACTAAAGATGGGGTGAGAATAGATCCTAAAAGAGTAGAGGTTATAAATATCATTCCTCTCCCCAGAAATAAAAAATAAGTGCAAGTGTTTTTAGGCCGTATAAATTTTCTAAGAAGGTCTATTCCTAACTACGCTGAGATAGTTAGGCATATAACTGATATGCTGAAAAAGAACAATGAGGTGAAATGGTCACTAGAATCACGGGAGGCCTTTGCTAGAATTAAAGCTACATTTACTGAAGCCCCTGTGCTGGCTGGACCTGATTATACTAGACCATTTATGATCTTTTCCTTTGCATCACCTCATACAGTATCTGGAGTGTTATTGCAGAAAAATGAAGATGGATATGAGCAGCCTATTGCCTTTTTCAGCCAGGTGCTCCATGACGCTGAATTGAAATATAATATATTGGAGAAGTAGGCATATGCCCTAGTAAAGTCCCTCAAAGCCTTCAGAATGTATGTTTTACAGTCTCATATTACTGCATATGTCCCCACAACAGCTGTTAAAAACATTCTGATTCAGGGAGACAGTGAAGGGAAAAGAGGGAGATGGATTGCAAAAATACAGGAATATGATATGGACATCAGACCTACTAAGCTAATTAAAGGGCAGGGGCTAGCCAATATTTTATCTGAATCAAATTATCAGGCTTTAGGCATAAATTTTTCCATGGTAGAAAATGAGGAGTCTGAAAACGAAAAAGAGCAGCAAGGATTAGAGATAGCTACTCAGAAAGCTCATATAAAATATCTCACCAGTCCATGGTATAAGGAAATAGTAGAATATCTTTTGACACTCAGCTGTCCTCCCAGTTGCGATAAAGAAAAATACAGGGCTTTGAGATTAAAATCACAAAAGTACATAGTTGCTAATGGCCAATTATATTGGAGAGATCCTTCAGGTATTCTACTCCTGTGCCTCACAGAGGATGAAGTAGAAGGCATAATGATGGAATTTCACGAAGGAATTTGTGGAGGCCATTACAGCTGGAGGGTCACAGCTCATAAAATACTGAAGGCTGGTTTCTACTGGCCAAAATTATTTGGAGAGGTTTTTACCTGGGTTAGAGCATGTGATAAGTGTCAGAAATTTGCTGAGAGACAGAAGTTGGTAGATTTTCCCCTGATTCCAGTTCATGTGAATGAGCCATTTCAACAATGGGGAATAGATTTTATTGGAGAAATACATCCCCCATCAAGTGGACACCATAAATGGATATTGACAGCCACATATTACTTTACAAAATGGGTGGAAGCCATACATGCAAGAAATGCTACTGACACTGTCATCATAAAATTCATGGAAGAGAACATCATATCCAGGTTTGGTTGCCCTGCCAGAATAGTGACTGATAATGCATAGGCCTTCAAATTTGCAAAATTTGTGAATTTCTGTCAACAGTACAATATTTCACTTAAGCACTCCATAGCTTACTATCCACATGGAAATGGCTCGGTAGAATCTTCCAACAAAACCCTAGTGAGGGCCTTGAAGAAGACTATCAATGAGAATCAGAAGAATTGGGATTCCTAATTGAAATTTTCTCTATGGGCTAACAGAATTACCAGCAAGAGAGCAACTGGGAAATCTCCATACGAATTAGTATATGGACGAGCAACATTGTTTCCTGTGCAGCTGGCCTTACCAGTGGCACGTTTCATACAAGAAAATCAGGAAGAAACAGATGGTATGTCCAGAAGAATTAATCAGTTGGTGGAATTAGAGGAAACACGGGGCCAAGTGAATCAGAGATTAGCTGAATATCAGGAAAGAATGAAAAACATATTCGATCAGCATGCAAAAGACAGGAAATTGCAGATTGGAGATTTAGTGCTGAGGTGGGATGTCCGAAGGGCTGAAAAAGGAAAGCACGGAAAATTCGACCCACTCTGGTTCGGCCCATTTAAAATTGTGGAACAGGGAGGTAATAACACCTTTTTATTGGAGAATTTAGAGGGCGACGTGCTAGATTCCTCTGTAAACGGCCAATTTCTAAAGCCCTACTTCCAATTCTGATTCAGGCAGAGCGAGACTGATGTACCATATTGTATATAGGTTTTGTTTCGGTTTTGGTTTGATCCAGGAGGAAATGCTGATGAATTATGAAGTAAATGCAGAGAGGCTAAGTAGCATAGTCCTTCAAAAGAGTATCAGGCGGTCTACAGGTTCTCAATGCATCCAAGTATGAACGCGCCGTCCCTAGATGGAGCCGATGTTGTACATGTAAGCCCCTCATTCAAGCTTTTGGCCGGTAGTCCCATGTAAATCTAGTCAAGTCCTCTGTTATAGCCTAAGACATCCGCCTCTTACCTATTACTATTTTTCCCGTTCCCTAAAATGCATTTAAAAAACCCACAAATGCGTAGATAAAATTATAAAAGACCTGACTCTTTTGGCCCTGGCTCTTTGTCTTCCTACTCCACGCGACCGAAGGCTGAAACGCTATGCGAAACCAAAAAGGCGCTTACCGTATATGGTTATCGGGTGGATTCTCAGCTGCCTGATTAAACAAAGATCAATGGTCCGCAGCCTATTGCCCTAGTGGTCCCCACCCCGTGTCCATCGCTAAAAAACCAGGCTTGTTTTCATCGCACTGCCTTTCATAGGCGAGCGGTATTCTCTAAATCAGAGCAATTCCATTGGGCGCCCGCCACGCGTCCCTGAGTACAGTGTCAAAACCGCTCCTCATCGTGCATTATTGTTTGGACAGAGCCGCGCAACGAAATCGATATGAGCCGTCCGATCTGCAAGGCATCATCCTACGGTCGCCGCGCTGCGAAGTTGTGTATGTGTTAAGCCCATTGTACAGTGTTTCAAGCCCACTGTCCATTGCCCTCCCACCAAGTTTCAACCGTTGATCTTGTTCGCGGATCGTATGGCCCAGAATCATTCACGTGTTCCGCTGATCAACCAAGTCCGCACCCACGTCATCCTATCACTAGTCTTTCGTACATCCCTGCCACACGCCCACGTGTCATTTGCGTTCGCCTTCATATACTTTGCTTACGTGTTATATTTCAGTGTTTATGTTATGTGTCTCTACCTCGCTCATTCATCGTCGCCCCACTGTATTTTTCATTTCCACCCTTTGCTCCTCCACTATTTACCTGCATTGTTCATCACCCTGTGTCTTTTCATCATTTCTCCCAGCCTATACCACTGTTCCATGATCACGATAGCATTCACCACTATTGTGCTAGGTTTTATTTAATCTGTTTGTGGGTTTTGCAGGTTTATGGCGAAGAAGAAGAGCTCTCACAATTCGAGTCATCCCTTGCTGAAGTGAAAGACGCACTGCAATACTGGGTGGTCAAGTACCATTTTCATGAAGAAGATCCCGGGTAATTGCCGTGACATGGCTCGCATTGAAGAAGCCACGGTAAAAGTCTACCAAACCCTCCAGAGCAATTTAAAACATAGATTTTCCACAGACGGGGTTATTAATCATACAGAAAAGAGTATCAGTCAGAGAGTGAAGGATTCAACATCTGGAGCCGAAGATTTTAAATAGTCATACCACATTCAGAAGCTAAAGAGTACTAGTGCATCAAAATCATATCCTCCAGGTTTAACTTCAACAGATTTTTCTCTCAGGAAAGTACAAAATATTACATATTTTATTCTTCGTGTCTTATCCCTGGAGAAATTTGCACCCATAGCATTTACTTCATGGAGCAGCCACAGAGTACTTGCAGCATCCTAGAGCCGTCAAATAGTAAGGGCGCGAATGTTTCCACCATTTTGTTTTAAGGAAACAATTAATTGTTTTCACCTACTTCTTTTATTAGTTTCTCTTCTCCTTCCTCTATAAAAGGGAGGAAGAAAGACATTGTAAGGGTTCCAGACTTGTATCAGAAAATTGTGCAGTGAAAGGCACGATTGTATACATTTTGTAAAGCTTCTGTATGAAGGCTCAGAACCCGTAGGGTCTCAGTGAGGAGGAGTTCTATCTGTAATGAGGATTCTGGTCTTTGGTATTTCACAGTATGTAACCTTTTCTTACGTGATTAATACAACATTTCATTTCATATATCTTCTTGTATCATGTACTGGAATGCGAGTGGCTCACTGATTTTAGGTAAGGATTCATCCTAGTTGATGCCCTTACTTAGATCAGTCAAGCGCTTTAAATATGGCTTAGGCATGATATACTGTTTCATGTTCATTTCATCCATCTTTCTGCTATATTAGTTGCTTTGGGAGGGTACTTTTAAAACGCCATTGTCATGTATGGATTCTTAGAATGATAAGCCCATATGTGGTTCTGTTGTGTATCTGGGTATCAGACCAAAGTTAACTAGTATCCTCTTGTGTTTCTTTCCCTCCATACACTTCTGATATTTGAGTTCTGTGACATATTATTTGAACCAGCCCTCTTTGCAGTAAATTGTCTCTTAGCTGTCTGATGCTTTAATATTGGAGCTTTGCATTGTGCCTCTGCAACATTACTTTCCCTGTGACAGTTTCTGTGATTGCTGGTCCCATTCTAAATCAATTTCCTTGTTTAACAAGAGATAGTAGGAGAGCCTTTGGATTGAAAACCCAATTTTATTATATGCCTCCTACTATGCTAAGATGTCCTAGGCACTGGTCTATGGCAGCTCTAGACTGTCTCTAGGGTAGACAACAATTGTCGACAACAGCTTCATTTAATGAATATGTTATTTTAATAATAAATAACAGTTATATTTTTTATTTCAAGCCTTGTGAACTCTTAAGTGAGTATACTTGTAGGTTGGCTTGGTACTAGCAACCTCGCTCTAGCCCTCAAACTAAGAGGGAGGGTGATTTCTTTCCTTAGAAGAAAAGAGAGAGAGAGAGAGAGAGAGAGAGAGAGAGAGAGTAATGGTAAGAATTTAATTTCTTTAATAGTTTTTAATAAATCAAGAAAAAAAGGCTTTATGACTAGGGTTTCAAATAATCTCTAAGTAATGTAGTAAATTAAAGTTTTTGAAGGGTCAGTAAGCCTTGAGCCTATGGCCAAAATCTTATTTTTTCGTTTCTATCCTTCTACGCTCTACCCTAAGCAACATGGTCGACGATCAACTCAATTTATTCAAAGATCCATTCAATGATTTCAAAAATTGGAGGCTATCGTCTCTGGAAGCAATCAAAACCTAAAATCATGATCAATATATAACACATATGACAACACCAGTGAACTTTATGAATCAGGTAAAAAGGGCTTGGTAGGAAGTACAATCCTTAACTACCACCCCTCCATATAATATGATTATCGACACTCATAAAAATATGGTGCTCTCCTTGGAGATAGAACCATCCCTACCCACATACATGTTTCAGTATGCTAGCTTGTCATGCCCTTTTTCTCCTCAATCCCAACTAGAGGTTTCAAACCTCGATCCTTAGTTGGTGCATCTTGATTCTCCTTTCTCTTGCCATTTCACAGAGCCAGGCACATTTTGAAATCCACTTCGGTAAATAGAAATCCATAATTTGGGCCCTTGGAGCATATGGCCTTGCATCTAGCTCCAAATGAAGATTATATCCTTGAATTGTAGGGTATTATTAAACCTCGCAAAATTTTTATCTATAAATATACTCGTGGATATTCATTCCCCTTACTTGGGTCCTATAATAATAGGGTTCATAATTTTGAATTGACTATGTTTAGTCTTGTAATATTGTACATACTTTGCTTTCTGCAAATTTTTTCCCATATTAAAAAATGTAAAGAGGGTAAATCCTAAAAGAAAAATCAAAGGTTTGAAAGAAAAAGATCAAAAAAGAATATAAAGTATGAACCCCACCAAAAGAGATAAAAATAGATCCTGAAAGTGATGCACAATTAAATGCCACTACTTTTACTTTACTTTGCAAATAATATTGTGTGCAGCTTATAAAAAATGCCACAATTCATGATGGTCAAATAGTTTAATCTTGATTCATTCATGCTTTAAATTTCATGCTGATAGTTAGTGAATAAGGTTTGACCAAACCATTTAATCTTGGAAGATCAATAGCTAGGTAGAGAATAATAATGAGCTCATCAGTTTAATCTGAGCCCTTGGAAGTTATAAGGTTAGAAGTAGATTAGTTTGCTTATTAAAAGAAAAATAAAGGGTCAACAAGGTCAAATGCACCCCATAAATGAAGAAAAAAATGTTAGGGTAAACACTGGGTAGGTAGATTACTTTAAAAAGTAATGGAGAGCATCAATTGGTCATTTCATATCATTAATATCCCCCAAAAAATCCCATTCCCCTTGCTTAAAACTCTTTTGCCATTCTTAAAAGGCATTTTCCCTAGTAAAAATATCACTTTCCTACTAATCTTTTTCCCCTTATTTCACCCATTTTCCTTTCCTAAAACCCCTTTCCCTAGTTTAAAAATCATATTTTCCTTTGAAAAAAGTAAATTTCCCCCTTACTTACATCCTTTTCAATTAAAACATGTAAAAAACCCAGTTTGCATAGTATTAAAAGGGTTAAAATAATGTCGGGCCCCACTGTAAATCCCTCCCCGATGTCATTTTAACACTTATACTTATATTTTATTAATTTCCCACATACATATTTCATTAACCCCTGATATCATTTTAACTTATCCACTTTATTATATTAAAATCCCTTTTTATATATTAACACCTCATATTATATTAGTTCCTGTTTAAATATATTTTCCCAGACCCTTCGTGTTAGATTAACATATAGTTTTATTAAAAGCCCTTCCGCTATATCATCCCAGGTCCCACTTTGTGTTTAAAACCCGATGCATTATAAATCCCTTCCCACTTATTATTAACCTTCGCATATAATTCCCATCGCATGACTTGAAACCCGATCCCACCTATCAAATCCCTCCCATTCACCCATCTGTCAAATCTCCATTCATTTGATCCAATGGCCAATGATAGCTATCGCACCCCCGACTGCTCGACATTTAACACCATTGGGGGGTTGCGAAATAAGTGGTTTCACACCCTCGCTCCCCTGCTACGTGGCAACCCCACGTTGTATCTCACTCCCTAGCCGAAAACCATTTTATCGCATTTTACCGTGCAATAAACCACTTATCCTGTTGTCGCCCATTGAAAAAAAACCACCCTGCTGTTTCAAAGTTAAGCCTCTGCACCAATGTTTAACTACTTCCGGTTAAAAGCCATAAAGCCTGCCCGAAACAAATTTTTTCTATTATTTGCTGTGTATTTGCCAAAAAATGTTTATTTGTGGAGAAGAAGCCAAGAAGATCGGTGCTGACCTATTTTCGAAGCTAATCTAGAACAAAATTCAAGCCTTTTCTCCCAGAAGACAGGGCCGACTCAGTCCAAAACTTTATAAAGACTAGGAAAGCCCCTGTTGCCTCCAGGACCTTCTCTGCAAACTGAAAACGCCATTTCACAGGTATTCCTGAAGTGCCTGATACCATTTCTTAAAACAAAATTTAATAATTTAATCAATTGAAAAAGTTTTAATGGCTTTCCAGGGTATTGTGACTGTTAATCCCCTGCAACCTCCTATTATTAATATTGAACATACCCGCCTTACAGACAAAGATTTCAAAATCAGTGATACAGTCACTGATTTCAACCTCTTGGATATCCCTACTAGAGCCATGATAAATCGATGGACCAGTCTGATGATATCTGCCTTTGGGAATCAAATTTACCCAAGTACATCCTCCCACAGACTTTCCAATTCCCAGAAATCATCAGGCTCTGTCAAATCAATTATTTGCCCAATGAAAGAGCCCTAGTAATCATAACAAAGAGATTTTGTTCACAATTACTGTAGAATCAATAAACCAAATGTTACAAATCCAACCTAAGCCTGATGAAGTCCCTCTGTCTATTGAAATCCTCATTGAATTATATCTAAAACTTGACTTTCCAAAGAGGTTTCAAATATTCCAAACCTTCTTGCCTTCATCAGTTGAAACACCAAAGAGTAACCCTCCTTATTCAACCTCAATCTTTTTAGAGAGAACCAAACATATTGTCACAATGTTGTCTTGCATTCTAGGCTACTTTACAGATGAATATGTAGATGCTTCAATCTTAGGTTTTCTATCCATTTTCTGCCCAAGACAACCTCCAGCTTCCACATTTAACTTTGCTCAATATTTATCAGATTACATTCATGAGAAATTAGTTAAATTACCTAAGGAAGAAGTGTTTAAGTATTCGTCAGTGTTGTTTCATTTATTCCTATACTTCCAATCTGAAAGGTTTGAAGTTAGCCTTCAAAAACTGGACACCAAGGGTAATCCCCAATCAATAGTCTTATGGACTTCCTTAATCAGGAAATATTCCACAGAGTTCACATACAAGGAATTCATTGATTCATTTATTCATCCATTTGCCAATATGCTAAGCAGTAGCAGTGAACCTAGGATCAATGTAGAAATAAATAAAGTATTGCAGTTGTCTGAACACAATAGAACAGGAGACTGGTATTTATACCAAAACTACAATAAAATTAGGGTGTATGGGTGTCAAGTCACTCCATACAAGCTGCCCAAATACCTCCCAATGAGGTTATTTGCACTAGAAGATATCAGGCAGATCCTAAACTCAGATGAGGTTAATTTTCTATCAACAAAGAAGAAAACACAGTTTAAGATTAAAAACTAGATTGGTCCTTTTATTTGCAATAATAGGAATGTTGGTCAACATGCAGAAAAGTACTTACAGGAATTCAATTTCAGTGAGAGTTTCAAATGGCATTATGATCCTTTGGGAGTTATCAGAAAGTTAAGAGTAAAATTTAAATTAACTCCTTTTGTTCATGAGTCTAAACTAGATATTGAAAACTACTCCAACCAGTCAGAGTGGTTGTAAAATAATTTGCAAGAGGTAGAGAAGGAGGGTGATAATAGTTACATCTTGCAAACTCCAACCCCACAATATAGGAACTCCAAAAGAGTAAGATAAGAAGGTTCATATTCAGCTCAAACCACTACTAAGACTAAATTCAAACTAATGTACAGGAAAAATCCCAAGTTGAATCCAGTACTTGAACAAGAAGAAACAATTGAGACAATTGAAATCATTGATACAAACACAATGGTTAAAGAAAATGCACCTCCAGCAGTTTCAGAGGAAACTCACCAGCCTTCAACCTCTAATACTCAAATCATTCAGAAACAACACAGTGTAGAGGTGTCTTCATCAAGTAAACCAGTGGATAAAGAACAAGATATCATGGATAAGTATAAAGAAATCAATCTCAGGAATGAGGCATTGAAAGCAGTAACCTATGCCCAATATTGGAAACAGACACCTAGTGACCAGAACAAGTTACTTTCAGCCTTTGATTATAAAACCAGGAAAATGCAGATGACCTTTTTGCAACCCACAATGCAATATCCAAAGTCATCAGTAGACTGTTGGGTCTCGTAATTGTCACATTTTCATCATGTTTATCCTCGCCATTCCTCACATTCCATCACCTCATTTAACCATGTAGCATACCATCTCCATGGGTTCACCTCATTATTTTCCAATTTATTTATTTTTAATATTATAAGAGAATGTATGATTAATTATTGGAAAATTGACATATTTCACTAATATCTCAAATGTGGATGAGATTTGTAATGTGTAGGATTATTTGGAAGAATTATTCAAAATCCTCTTGAATATTTCCTCCACCATTTCAATAATTCAAAGGATAATTGTTCAAGCTTATTCTAAGGAGAAGATCATGGAGATTTCAAGGAGAAGATCATGGAAGATTCCAAGGAGAAGATCATGGAGATTTGGATAACATATCTTATCCAAAATTTGTGAGAGATGAGTGAGGATTTGAAGGGATCATATTTTGTAATTATAGGAATATTGGTTGAGAGAAAAGTGGATTTGTAATTATGAGTTTCTTATCTTGTTTTCAAAGCACTCATGTATAAATAGGAGTGCTCTTTCTCCAAGTAAGGGAGTAGAAAGAAATGTAGAAGGAAAAGAAGATAGTACGAGAAACTTGAGAATTTGAGATTCTTATTTTCTGAAGTTAATTGAAGACACAATTTATCATTTTCTTTTGCATTGAATAAGTTTCAGTAGTTGAAAGTACTTTGAGTGTACGAGGCAAGGGTGGAGGGCCCCCACACCGAGCTAAGTTCACTTCTTAGTTTATTTTGTAGCTGCAATTTCTAAATTATTTTGCTTATGTTTGATTTATTTATTGATGAATCTAATGATCATTCTTAAACTGCATATGAAAAGACAAAAAAGTGTTTAAGTTAAACACTCTTTCTATCGACTCAAGATTTTAAGCTAGAATTCATCTTAGTTGCAATTTTTGAATTAGTTTGCTTATGTTTGATTTATTTATTTTTAAGTATTGATGAATTTAATGATCATTCTTAAATTACATATGAAAGGACAAACACGTGTTTAAGTTAAGCACTCTTTCTATTGACTCAAGATTTTCAGTTATAATTCATCTTTACATCCCTTTACATGCTTTGATTGCTGATGGATCTTAATCTTGTTTCTTTCTGCATACGAAGAGACAAACCAATATTTAAGTTAAATACTTCTTCTATCTGATCAAGAGTTCAAAACTAAGATTCATCTTTTCCTGCTTTTCTGAATTCTTGTTTTCACTATAGAATTAATGATAAATGAAATCAACGATGAAGGACAACCAAGGACAACCAGGACCTCTTTTAGTGAAGAGCCTCTTCAATTATTACTTCATGTATCTTGATCTATTGTTTAGAATTTAGAAATTAATTAAGTTAGATTTATATTTGTAATATACATTTCCCTAATCATCAATAAACCATCTTCTGAATTGATCACAACTGAAACCCATGTACTTTGGGGATGCTTCTAGGTTACACTAACTCGGATTGATAATAAATACTTGTGTTAGTTTACGACAGTAAATTGACCCAACACAGACTACAGAAAAACAACATTTGAATTCATGGCTAAAGATGTCCATCCTATATATCAAATTGAATTTCATAATCAAGCTGGAGAAATGCTATATTCTACTATGACTAATAAAGCTATGAGTGTACAAAAATTACAAAATTCTCTAGAGAATATTAAAGCATAGTTAAAACTAGATAAGGCTTCCTCACAAGCCAAGGACAATAGAATCAAATCACTTGAAGAATTGGTCATAGAGGTAGGATATGATCCAAAAAACATCAAAGCATCTGAGGAACTAATTAAAAAGAAGAATGCAGACATTGATGCATTAAAGGAGCAACTAAAACTACCTCCCACTAAATATCCACAAGAAAAATAAGTTTTAGAGAATGAAGGCCAAAAAGATGAAATGATGAATATCATCATTCAGTTGACAGCTCAACTGAAAGAGATGGAGAATGATATGGATAAATTGATGCAGGAAAAGAAGGCCAACATGGAAGAAATTCTAGTCACTGTCATTCCTACAGTTACTATAGCAGTTCCATCTACTTCAGTAGCTCCAGTGGCAACAACAGTTCCAGTGGCTACAAGAATTTAAACTACATCAACAACCACACCAACAACAGATTCAACAACAACATCTCATCCCAACGATGAGGCAGGTAGACTGATTAAAGCCATGCAGGACATGTCAATACAGACTACTAAAATAAATAGACTTAAAGAACAAATAAAAACTCTAGAGGATGAAAAGAAGTTGATACAAATCATGCATAAGAATGAAACACAAAATTCAAACAGATTGACTGATAGAATACAAAATTTAGAGAAAGAATTGACACTAAAAGAACCACTTGCCCAAGAAAAGCAACAACTATGGGCCAATATCATTAAATCCGTTAATAATATTTGGCCATCTATCCAAGTTATCTTTGAGCAGAAGGATTTGATCAAGGAAGCAAGTGAAGCTATTCAAAAATTCAAAGAGGAACTTGGGAAAAAACCAGAAGAGGCCATTGAGATCATAAAGTTTCTCAAGTGACAGAACTGAAACAATCATAGAGGTAAGAAAGGTAATTTCCAAGAGAAACTTGATGACACAACTTGAAGATAAGTGTCAAAAAAAGGAGCTTTCAGTAACCAGATTCATGGTCAAATTTTATATTTTGAGGCAGAAAGGTCTGCCTAATCCTTTGGTGATCAATGACACATTAATGAAGCATGAAGACTATGACAAGAAAATTAGAGAAGTGGCCAAAAAACAGTCCAACAATTCCTCCATGAAAGGAATTCCTACAGGAAAAGTGCTCTATCAAACATTTGAATATCTCTTTTACCTCTAGCATGAGGTAAATCATCTCTTTATAAACAAGCCTACTTTTGAAAAATAAACAGAAGCTGATGAGATTTATAGGAGAATGGTAAAAATCAAATTACCAGATGAAGATGCTTGGGAAAAGTTATATGATTTACTGTGACTGATAAAAGTGAAAAAGGTTAAAACATAGCAGTCAAGTTAAAGTAAAAAGATACAAGCAGATATATATGAAAGATAAAGTTTAAAGAGCAGTAATAGAGTTTAAAGATAAAGACAACGTAAAAGACACTCAACAGAAAGAATACATCCAGCGTGAAAGCAAATAGTTAGAGAGATAAAGCAACAAAAGATCAAAGAAACAAACAACAAATCAATAAAAGAGGGACAACTTGCATTAGTTACATAGGTGTCTCTATCTTCTTGCACGAAGATATTTTGTATTCCTTGAATAATTCCTAAATCAGTTTTAGGATATTTTGTACTAGTTTTTGTATAAATACTTCTAATTTGAAGTATTGAGTGTGGATTCCTGAACATTTCTATAGTTGTAATTGATCTAAAACTTGAGGTTTTATTGTACCATTTTCAAGTCAGCAGACATGACAAGTAATAAAGGCATTGCATTACAAGATTCATGTGTTGAGCCACTTCATTGAAGTATCTTTCTATTGTTCATGTTTTTCCTTAAGTATTCCATAAACTTGTATGTTTTCCAATTTAATTGTTATAACAAGAATATTATTGTAGAAATTGTTTAAGTAGACTATGTTCTGAATTGTTATTCATTTTAATGTTTTCTTTTGATGTCCGGATCTAAGAATCCTTAATTTCTCTCCCATCCCGATTGACCTCCTTCACCTTCCTTCATTATCTGGTTTGAGGAATCCTTAACTTCTCCTTGATCCCGATTAAAAACCACTTCACCATCCAGCCTAAAAGATTTCGTTTTGCTCAGCTACCTTGCCCTGTGAACACTTCCTTTAGAACTTGATTCTGCCCTGTTTGCTTGATACATTGACTCCATAGCCCAATGGAAAACTGACCTGCATCTATCCATCTAAATCAGTAATTCCACAATCAAACCAAAATCAAAACCAATCAATCTTACATAACTAGCCTAAAATCAATTAAAAACAACAAATTTAAATCATAAAGAGAGAGCCCTCTCTGAGCATTAGGAAGGCTACATCATGATCTCAAAAGTAGGTTGATAGTTACCTCTAATATTTATCTAAAAAAAAAGCATAACAACCCTAGGAATTATTGGAGTGATAACATACTAGCGACCATACTAGGGAATCAGTCCTCAGTTTAAAATAAACCTTAAAGCAAATAATTTTTAGCATCTTTTCACATTAAGGTTGTTTTAGGGTTGTTAATAAATTTTCAATAAAAATTAAAAATTTGGCTTCCAAAAGAACATACTATACCAGGGCTCATCCTGATCCACAACCTGCTATAATTGTTGATGATCTTGACAGAATTTTAAGAAAAACCAAAAAAGTAGAAAGTCTAGGAAGTACTAGTCAATTAATCAAAGCAAATTCACTCCCCAAAGAATTATCAAGCTTACAAGATATTGAATTTGATTTATCATTTGAGCACTCTTTGTTTAGAACTAAATCTAAATATTCAATCTATGATAGTGTAATAGATCCTAATTTTATTCAATTTATTGAAACAAAGAAGGAAACTATTTCACTTGATTCACATCAACAAGCTCTAGAACCTTTTGATAAACTTGATGCTTTGACTGCAACTTTGATTAAGGATATTGATGAAGCCTATTTTCAACATTCTGTTGAATTGGCTACTTTTTCTGCTTTTACCCCTAAGCCTTCTACCATTCCTTCAGAGTCTATAAATTCATCTTTATTTAGTACCACATCATCTATTATTTCCACTACACTTCATTACAAAAAATCATTCATCCCCAAGCTTCCTCTTCAACCTAGAGTTTTATTTCCATCTCCAAACACTTCAAGTTCATATTTTAGCACTTCTGTTACATTTTCTAACACTTCAACCTCATTTCCAAGTACATCTTCTAGTGTCCCAAGCTCATCTGCAAATACTTCAACCTCATCACCAAGCACCACAAATTTACCTCCTAGCCAAGCTAGAATCTTAGACATGATAGCCAGATATTCCCCTTTGGTCTTACCAGCTCAATTACATGCCATGCCCTAGGATTACCAAAGTAAAATCTTTCAATTTGATGGTACTGGTCAATACATTTCCCAACAACATGTGAATAAAATGACTGATTACTTTGAATTACATGAAATTGATGAAGCTGATGTTCAAATGAGATTGTTTACCCAAACATTAGCAGGAGATGTAAAGAAATGGTTTAAAGCTTTACCTGCCAATCATATAGCTGATCTAGCTACTTTTCATCAATTATTTACTAATAGACGGGAAAGAAAGAAAAACTCTTTACAAATATCATCTGAATATGAAAACTTTAGAAGAGATCCTAATGAATCAGTTCAGGATTATTGTACTAGGTTCAATAGCATCTATAATGCTATTCCAACAAACATCAAACCCCCACCAGATCTAGTTTTAATCAAATTTTCAGATGGTTTTGATACTGATATGTCATACCAATTGAGAGAAAGAAACCCTTAAACATTAGAACAAATGCAAAGCAATGCAGTTAGTGTAGAAGCTAACTTGTTAGCTAAAAGAGCCAAGATGAGAAATGAAAGAAGAGTTACCATAAAATTTGAACCATCGACATCAGACATTAAGATAGATAGTTTAGCAAAGAGTATGGAAAGAATAATGGATAGATTAGAAAATATGGAAAGAAAACCATAGTGGGATAATCAACAACAAGGTCCTCAAATCAGAAATCCCAAATTTAGGAAGAATACCAATACTGGTAAATCAAGAGAAACAACACCTGATCAATTGATTAGACCACCTTTCCAAGGAAACTATGCAGAGAGTTCCCAACAAAATGATGACGATCAGGACACCCAGATTAACTTAAAGGGAATAAATTATGATAATACTATTTTTCTTACCCAAGAAGAACATGAATTATTCATGCTACAACAATTACAGTTAGAATCTGTAGAGTCCTTTGACTATAAACAAGGTCATGAATTTGCAATTAATGAAGTTCACAAGTAGTATAACCTTAGAAGTAAGAAAAATGCAGAAGCCTCTACTAAGAAAACAGTCCAAACTCAGAACAAGAAAACAATAGAAGCTCCAGTGTCCAAGGTGTTACAAATTCTCCCTAGAAAAACTCAACAAAATTCTAGTTCAACTTAGAAAAAGTCCAGTCCAACTCAGAAAACTTCCAATTCAGAGATTGCAGCCAGTCAAAAAATTATAGACATCACACTTTCTAATAATCAAACAACAACTGCTGCTAAAAATTTAGTTGATGCTAAAACTTCAGCTGATGCTAAAACTTCAGTTGCTGCCAAAACTACAACTGCAACTCACACTGTTCCAAAGAAGAAAATTGAAAATAAAACAGTGGAAACACAAACTGAAATACCAATTATTGATAGAAGAGATAAGAACACTTAAAATACAATTGGTAAAGAGGAAATCATTCAGTTAGGAAAAACTCAAGTCCCATTTAACATCCAAACTAAAATAGCCAAATTGAAAATACCAGTTCCTTTAACAAAGCTGGTGAAAAATTATTTATACAAAGCCCAAATCACTGAAACACTAAACATAAGTGAAGGAGAAGATTATGTTAAACTGAATGATGACCAACGATAATTATTGTTTCATCCTGAGGTAAATGGTAAACATCAAGAAGGTGGTGTTCCTCCATTCTACATTATCTTGAGTATTCATGATAATATTTTGCACAATGCTATGCTAGATTCAGGAGCATCTCACAACTTAATGCCAAAAGCTATCATGGAAACTTTGAATCTAGATATCACCAGACCATACAAAGATCTTTCCTCTTTTGATTCTAGTAAATTTAAATGTCTTGGCTTGATAAAAGACTTGTGTGTCACTTTAGTCCAATACCCAACTAAGAGTATTGTCATGGATATTGTAGTTGCTGATATCCCTCCAAACTATGGAATGTTATTATCTCGCTCATGGGGAGAAAAACTACAAAGATCAATACAATTACACATGTCCTATGCCACAATTTCAATATTTGGTCAGCACAAAAAGCTTTATAGAGAAACTTTAATGAAATACATGGTTAGCAGTGCAGAACAACCACAGAATTATCCTATTTATTTTGTACATTCTCATATGGATTCTTTCATCTTATGTAATTCAGATACCGACACAGATAAAAACACAACATTACAACAGAAACATAAAGAAGTTGACAATGACAATATATTTCATGAATCTATGCGGCACTTAGGTTTCTATGGTTCTGTGAACAGATTAGGAGTAGTAGCAGGAGTTTGGATTCATAACATGGAAAATAATAATTCTGAAGGTCATGCCTTTATGTTAAACTTTAAATGCACTAACAACATGGAAGAGTATGAAGCTTTAATCTTAGGACTGCAAATTGTTATAAAACTAGGAGCCAAGAGAGTTTCTATCATGGGAGACTCAAAATTAATCATAAAACAAATCAAAGGAGAGTATTTTGTGAATAATCCTAGACTTAGCCAATACAGAGAAACCATTCTAGATCTGATTAAAGATATGCTTGAAACTGAATTTGTCGTTATTTCAAGGAAACAGAACATGCAGGCACACAATTTGGCTACTTTTTTCTAGTACATGCAGATTTCCTTTTCAACCAAATCACCAACACACTGTACAGGTAAGACATAGGCCAACTATACCAGACAATTTGAAATATTGGCAGATTTTTTCACAAGATTCTCAAATCTATAATTTTATGAATGTTGAGGGAGAATTTCAGAATTGTAACACAGATACTGATTGTACATTAGATTGCACAATGAATAGTGAGTTAGATGTAAATGATGTAAATAAAACTAAACCAACTAGATTTACTAAAGTAGGAATAGATAATTTAGAAACTGTAGAAATAGAGGAAATAACAAATGATGAATCATAGATTTTAAACATTAAAGATAATTTTTTTCCTAAGGGATTAGCCCCATTAGAAGATCTTTTTGATTCCAATGATGTAGCTAGAAAACAAAAAATGGAACCCTTAAGATCAGACATGGAAGAATGTAACATAGGAACAGAACAAAAAACTAACCTTATCAAATTATCTAAAGCATTACCTCCAGAAGAAAAGTTGAAATACATAAGTTTGTTTAAATAATTTCAAGATGTGTTTGCCTGGAGTTATGAAGACCTCAAGTCTTATGACACCAACATTATACAACATAAAATACCCATCAAAGAAAATCAGAAACCCTTTAAACAAAATATTAGGAGAATTAATCCTGTTCTCATGCCTTTAATAGAAAAAGAAGTAAAAAGGATGTATGAAGCACAAATCATAGCACCTATTAGATATTCTGATTGGGTCTCAAACATAGTTCCCAATAGGAAGAAAACATGGGAAATTAGACTTTGTGTTGATTTCCAGAACTTAAACTAAGTGTCACTAAAAGATAACTATCCTCTCCCCAATATGGACCATATTTTACAGAGGGTGGTAGGGTCATCCAAAATTTCATTGCTTGATGGATTATCTAGATACAATCAAATATTAGTTCAACCAAAAGATCAAGCAAAGACTTCATTTACTACTCCGTGGGGAACTTTCATGTATTTGAAAATGCCTTTTGGATTGATGAATGCAGGAGTTACATTTCGGAGAGCTATGGACATAGCTTTTGCCAAGGAGATTCATGACTGTCTAGTCATTTATCTTGATGATATAACAGTATTTTCAAAAACATACAATGAACATCTAGATCATTTGAGAATATTTCTCATTAAATGCAGAAAATTTGTTATTTCCTTGAATTCCAAAAAGACACTCTTTGGATTAGAAGAAGGTAAACTCTTAAGACAAATAATTTCAAAAGAGGGGATTAGGATAGATCGAGCTAGGATAGAAGCTATAACACCAGTCATCCTAGAAACATCATGGAATTACATGCATTCTTAGGTAAAATAAAATTTCTTAGAAGATTCATTTCTAATTTAGCAGAACTAATCAGAGAATTGAATAACATGTTAAAGAAAGATTCAATACTTAAATGGACAATAGAGGCTAAACAATCTTTTGAATCAATTAAACAAGCCCTTACAAAAACACCAGTCCTAATAAGTCCTGATTTCAAAAAAGACTTTATATTTTTTTCTTTTGCTTCAGAACATACCATTGCAACAATCTTGTTGCAAAAGAATGATTAGGGTTATGAACAACCCATTTATTTTTTCAGCAAATCCTTAAGAGATGCAACACTAAAGTACAATATAATGGAAAAACAAGCACTTGCTTTAGTGAAAGCTATTAAAGATTTCAGAGTGTATATTTATACTCACACATAATTGCATATGTTCTAAATTCAGTAGTAAAGGACATTCTGACTTAGAATGGGCTTGATGGAAAGAGAGGCAACTGGATTGCCACTATATTGGAATATGATATTCAAATAAAGCCTACTAAATTGATTAAAGGCCAAGTTTTATCCAAACTCATGGCTGAATCGAATTGTCAAGCCTTAGATATAAATTTTATTGCAGTGATAGATGATCAGGAAGAGATGGTGACTCCACAGATTAGTGAAGATTTTTTAGATTCACCTTGGTATGCATATATCATATTTTTTTTACTTAACCTACATGTAGGAATTTACTGGGCAAGTTCCTTAGATAAAAAAACAAAGGTCATTGCTCACAAACAGATCACAAATCAGTACACCAGTATTATCACGTGGTTAAAACGCTTGAAGAGGGAAATAGTCCACGACCTGAACCAACGCAGCCACTTCAAGAAATTTATTAATATAAAAAGAAAATTTACATATGTTTCTCTCATAAACGTTTACTAGAAAAAATGACCCTCAATGCTCTTTAAATAGAGATCATGGATCAATCGGGTGTTAAGCCATGGATTAAGTGTCGTTAATACCGAGGAGAGAGTGAACCCTTCAGATCACTACAAATCGTGACCGTCGGATTATAAGTTACAAATGTACATAGTAAAGAAACACACTTTACCTAAATCTACACTAGACTAAGTTATTCTTAACTATTTCCTATGTGTCGGAATATCCTAACATCCCTCCTTAAGAAAAACTTGGGATAGGATTGAAGAATTTACAAAGGTGACACAAAAGGAGCCTATTTCCTATGTGTTGAAATATCCTAACATCCCCCCTTAAGAACAACTTGGGATAGGATTGAAGGATTTAAAAAGGTGACACAATAGGAGAAGGAAGGAGGCATTAGAGCCTACCCCCCCTTAATGATAACTTTCCTGAACTCCAAACATGGATCGAAGTTTGGTAAACTTCGCTTCTGTGAGAGCCTTTGTAAATATATTAGCAACTTGATCATTGGTTGCACAATACTGCACTTCAAGAACACGATCATGGATGAGCTTTCTGATGGAGTGTATGTGGAGCTGAATGTGTTTCATACGCTGATGCTGAAATGGATCTTTACATAGATGAATGACACTCTAATTATCATACCAAAGTGTATTTGGATGCTACTGATGAAAACAAAATTCAAACAGGATCTGACGAAGCCACATGGCTTCCTTGTTGGCTTCAACTGCACCATGATACTCTGCTTCTGCTGAAGAAAGAGAGATGGAACTTTGTTTCTTACAAGACCATGTAATAAGTCCTGAACCAAGAGTGAATACATATCTTGCAGTAGAATTTCGATCATCAGGGTCACCAGCCCAATCAGAATCAGCGAAACCAATCAACAATGGAGATGCTCCTGCACTATAATGAATCCCGAACTAAACTGTACCTTGAATATATCGAAGTATTCTTTTAGCTGCTTTCCAGTGACTTTCATGAGGTTGGTGCATAAACTGAACGACAAGATCAACGACAAAGGAAAGGTTAGGACGGGTATGGGTTAGATACAAAATTTTACCAACGAGTTGATGGTATAAAGTAGCATCAACTTCAGGGGTAGAACAAGTGACTGAAAGTTTGACTCCAGACTGAAAGGGAGAAGGGGCTGGCTTACAGTCTTCCATGTGAAAGTGGTGTAGAAGAGCACAAGCATACTTGGACTAAGAGAGGGTAATACCTTCTTTGGATTGCAAGACTTGAAGACCAAGGAAATAATGCAACTGTCCCAAGTCTGTCATTTCAAACTTCTTTTTGAGGCTAGACTTCACATGGTTTATATGGTTGGGATCACTACCAGTAAGGATAAGATCATCAACATAAAGAAAAAGGATGGTGAAGGACTTACCCACTTTCTTGGTGTAGACAGTGTTGTCAGAATGACACTTAGAAAAGCCATTATCTAATAGAAATCTATCCATTTTGGCATACCAAGCCCGAGGAGCTTGTTTGAGACCATAGAGAGACTTCCTAAGGTGACAAACAAGGCTAGAGTCGTTTTGGATAAAGCCAGGGGGTTGTTCCATGTAGATTTATTCATGAAAATATCCATGTAAGAAGGCGGATTTAACATCCATCTGATGGACTTCCCATTTAAAGGAGGCAACAAGGGAAAGAACAAGGCGGATATAATTCATTTTGGCAATAGGGGAGAAGGTTTCAGTATAGTCAATGCCTTCAACTTGTGAGAATCCCTTAGAAACAAGATGAGCTTTATGTCTATCCACTTTTCCATTTGGTCCAAACTTTGTTTTTTAAACCCATCTTCATCTGACAAGTTTTCTTCCTTTTGGAAGAGGAACAAGATCCCAAGTGTCTTTTGCCAATAAGGAATGATATTCTTCATTCATAGCTTCATCCCAAGTTGGATGAATGAAAGCTTATTCAAAGGTGTCTGGATCAGGATTTTATGGAACTTGAGCCAATAAGGAACAGGCTCTTTGGAATTGAGAATGTGTATGTCATCGATCTGTAGGGTCACCTGCAAGAGAACCTGCTACATCTCGAGTAGAGAGGACCCATCTTGGAAGCTGTGGAGTAAAAGGAATAATTTCAAGAGGTGGAGGAGGATTGTCATCTTCGTTGTCATCATCTGAACTATAAGGAATGCCATTAAAAATAGAAGAGAGAGAGAGAGAGAGAGAGGTGGCACATATGCCGAATCAGGCTTGCAGGCCAAAGGTGGCACATCCGCCGAACTAGGCTCGCAGGACGATATATTTTCATCAAATTTTACAGCTCTTCTAATGATTATATTTTTGGATTTTGGTTGAAGAAGTATATATCCTTTGACATCTTCAAAATATCCAACAAAAATGCATTTTTCACTCTTAGGTTCTAAGGCTTTATGTTTCACATTTGGAATATGGGCCCAAGCATCACTTCCAAAAACATGAAAGTGACTTACATCTGGTTTGATTGAACTCCAAACTTCTTTTGGAGTTATATTCTTTAAAA
Organism: Pinus albicaulis; assembly: GCA_034641835.2. Taxonomy (NCBI): domain Eukaryota; kingdom Viridiplantae; phylum Streptophyta; class Pinopsida; order Pinales; family Pinaceae; genus Pinus; species Pinus albicaulis. The sequence continues at coordinate 121,499,737 of CM076581.1, read as the reverse complement.
CCTTAGTAGGAGTGCAATCTACTATGTAATTTGCACAGTTAATTGCTTCTACCCAAAAATTGAGACTAAGTCCTTTAGATTGAAGCATACAATTAGCCATTTCTTTTAAGGTGCATTTCTTCCTTTCAGCTACACCATTTTTTTGTGGAGTATATGGAACAATATGTTGCAATTGAATGCCATGCTTAGTGTAGAAGTTGATAAATTTGTTGTTAACATATTCTCCTCCATTGTCTGATCTTAACTTGAGAATTTGATGTCCAGATTGCTTCTCAACAAAGGTCTTAAAGGCCAAGAACATTTTAAAAACTTCACTCTTGAATTTTAAGAAGTATACCCAAGTGCGTCTGGAAAAATCATCAATGAAAGTTAAGAAGTACTTGCAACCAGAGAAAGAAACAACCAGAAGTGGACCACATAAATCACTATGCACAAGATGCAAAGGGGATGAAGCGTGCCAAGAGGCACATTTGTCAAAACTATCTCGATGATATTTTCCGAGTACACATCTGGAGAAAACACCATCTCGGCAAGATACCATTGGAAGACTTGTCACCATATTTTCTTTAGATAGAGTTTGAAGAGAGCGATAGTTTAAGTGACCAAATCTCTCATGCCAAAGTTTTCTCACTTCATCATTATGAGCAACAAAAACGAAGGGAAGACATGATGACCCAAAGTTGTCAAACTTATGCAACCTTGTGAAATCATCAGCAATTCCAATAGATAAAATATGTCTAGGATCTTTGAGGTCCTTGATTACAACATCATGAGGTGAGAATTCTACTATTTTCCCTTCACCTGAATGAGTTATTTGATAAATAGATAGAAGGTTGCATGACAAGGTAGGAACACATAGTACATCATTAAATTGACCATTATCTAGATGAATGGTGCCAGATCCTACAACACTAAGAGATCTATCATCACCAACATAAATATGTTTGGTGTTACAATTGTTTAAAAAAGAAAACATGGCTTTATTTTTGGCCATGTGGTAAGAAGCCCCAGAATCAATGAGCCACTCATGAGAATGAGAAGAAGAAGATACATTTAATGGATAACTAGATCTTGATGCTTGACAACCACAAGCAGAAAGAGCCATTCTTGAAGATGAAGGTGAATAGTGCTCCAAATTGATGTTGTGCTTCTTCATTGATGCTTCTAAGGTTTCCATCTTCTTAAAACACGTGCACTCTATATGGCCATCCCAATTACAAAAGTTGCAATGTCTATCTGTCTTCTTCCCTTTGTTTTTATTTTCCTTATCATTTTTGTGAGTTGCTTTTTCAGTTTGCAGTTGAAATTGTTTAGGACCCTTGTTTGGTTTCGAACCATACTTTTTAGGATACTGCTTCTTGGGATTCTTTTGATATGGTTGATGTTGGGCTACTAAGGCTTTCTTAGAAGCGTTTCTAGAAGTGATAAGACCAAGGTGTAAGATTTTTTCTTGTTCTCTTATCAAAGAATCGCAAAAGGCATCAAAAGAGGGGTTCTTGTAGGTGGTTCCAGAAGAAATGATGGCTTCTCTAGTGGAATGGAAGGTGGAAACAAATATAGAGTGTACAGGTCCATGCTTAGAAAGAATGGAATAGATGAGGCTAACATTGTCCTTTTTGACCTTATAACCTTCTAAAAGAAGTCTAAGGGTCTTGAATTTGGACAAAAAATCTTCAATAGAGGAGAAATTATTAGGGTCCAAAGTAAGCAACTCATTTTCAAGCTGGTGGGCCCTGATTTGATTTTGAATGCCAAAAACAATATTTAGCTTTTTCAGGGCTTCATCAGGGGTGTCAATTTCAAGGATATGAAATCGAAGATCTTGAGCAATGGACATTCCTATCAACCCTCGTGCTTGATCTTGTTTATTTTCCCATTTAGCGATTTTATCATCATTGGAAGGTTTAGTTTCTTTCCCTATGGCTATTCTATAAATCCCTTTACTTCTAAGTATACCTACCATGTGAGGTAGCCATTGGAAATAATTGGTGCTATTAAGAATAATCGGACATGCACTTTCCATTTAAAAAAAAAACTAAAGCTGAAAAAAGCTGAAACTAACTACTCCAATGGAAAGATCTTAAAAAATTAGGCTGATTAAAAAAAAACGGATGGAAAAACGGCTTCTAGATGAAGAAGTTATGCCTTTTTGAAAAAACTGAGTTGAAGATGCCGAATAGTTACGGAAACGGTTTGAAATTTGATGATGAAATTCAAACTTAAAAAAAAATCCCGCCCCTTTAACAAAAAACTTTTTACAAAAGAAGCTTGAGAAAGAGACTTGAACCCAAGACCTCTATTCTCATAAACTAACTTCTCACCAAGTGAGATAGTAAAAGGATTTTGTAATTATTTGAAAGGAGGAAGGGGGTTTTTTTTTTTTTTTTTTTTTAGTCTTTGGTGTGCGTGCCTTTTCCCGCAAAAAAAACACAAAAAATCCGAAAAAAAAACGAAATGCAAGACTTAGGGCAGAACGTTAGATTTTCAATTAACCTTACTGGTAACTATCTATTTTTTCACTATTTCTGATTTCCCGAGATTGCATTAAGACGCGTGAAAAGAGCTTACGTAGCAAAAAAAAAATCCCTTCTTCCTATTTCTGATTTGCCGAGATCACACACATCACAGGGAAAAGAACATACACAAAGAAGAGGGTATAGATCCGCAAATAGATAAAACCTAAAAACCGAAATAAACAGTGGGAACCGAAATAAGCAGAACTATTAACCAACATAACTGCAAAACAAATATTTTATACCTCCAGATCTAAACTGACATAACTTGGGCAACCAAAAACCTTTTCGCATGAAAAAAAGGCGTTCCTCATTATAACAAACGCTCCAGACACAACATAGCAGTTCTCCAGGCCCAAAAATGTTCAAAAATAGTAGATCTAGAAAACCGCAGTCACATGCAGTCAAACCAGCTTCAGATGTGGATCAACAAAGGATGTGGCCCTCAAAATAGCTCTGATACCATGTAGGAATTTAGAGGGTAAATTCCTTAGATCAAAAACCAAAGGTCACCGCTCACAAACATATCACAAATCAGTACACCAGTATTATCACGTGGTTAAAACCCTCGAAGAGGGGGATAGTCCACAACTTGAGCCAACGCGGTCACTTCAGGAAATTTATTAATATAAAAAGAAAAGTTACAGATGTTTCTCTCATAAACGGTTACCGGAAAAATGACCTTCCATGCTCTTTAAATAGAGATCATGGACCAATCAGGTGCTAAGCCATGGATCAAGTTTCGTTAATACCGAGGAGAGAGTGAACTATCGGATCACTACAAATCATGACCGTCGGATTATAAGTTACATATGTACATAGTAAAGAAACACACTTTACCTAACTCTACACTAGACTAGGTTATTCTTAACTATTTCCTATGTGTCGGAATATCTTAATACTACAATATCCTCCTTGTTTGTCTATAACTAAAGGTAGATTCTTAAAGTTAAAAGCAATGAAATATTGTATCATAGATAATTCTTTATTTTGGAAAGATCATAGTGAAATTCTATTAAACTGTTTACTGAAAGATGAAGCTGATAAATTTATGCAAGAAATTCATGCAGGTGACTGTGGAGGACACCTTTACTGGAAATCAACTGTTGATAAAATCTTGAGGGCGGGTTTTTACTTGCCCACTCTTTTGCAGATGTTAGAAAGTATGTGACCTCCTGTCACAAATGCTAGATATTTGAAGGGAAGAAAAAACTATTACCTTTACCCCTCAAACCCATCTCTACAAAAATGTCATTTCAACAATGGGGTTTAGACTTCATTGGTGAAATTCACCCACCCTCCTGAGCCCAACATAAATGGATTTTGACAGCTATTGATTACTTTACCAAGTGGATAGAAGCCATCCCTTCTAGAAAAGCCACCGACTCTGTCATTATCTCATTCCTTGAAAACAACATCCTTTCTAGATTTGGATGCCCACAAAAGCTCATTACTGATAATGCATATGCTTTCAAATCTAAGAAAATGATTGACTTTTGTAAAAAATACCACATTAACCTTGGCCATTCCACTACCTATTACACTCAAGGTAATGGACTTGCAGAATCCTCAAACAAAAGCCTGGTTAATATCATCAAGAAACTGTTAGAAGACAACAAGAAGACTTGGAACAAAAGGTTGTTCAATGCCTTATGGGCAGACAAACTAACTACAAATAAATCCATAGGTAGATCTCCCTATCGACTAGTATATGGGATGAATGTTGTTTTTCCATCCCCATTGGGAGTGCCAGTGATGAAAATGAGCCAAGAGCTGCAGGTAGAACCAAATGATATCCAAAGGAGGATAAATCAGACAATACATTTGTAGCAAACCAAAGAAGAAGTCTATGTCAAATCACAAGTTATCCAAGAGAAAATCAAAAATAATTTTGACAAGAAAACAAAAGAAGATGATTTTTACATAGGTAATAAAGTGTTCAAATGGGATTACAGAAGAGAAGACAAAGCGAAACATGGTAAATTTGATTTTCTTTGGAAAGCCCCATACATCATTTATGGTTACAAAGGTAATAATGCATTTTTCTTGAAGGCCAGGTGGACCAGTCAATGGTATAATGCTCAAGCATTACTTTTCTCCAGATTAACCATTAGTTCACTTTGTTTACTTTTCTCATTGTAAATATCATTGCAAAGCATAGATTGGATTGGATGTTTTTATTGCAAAGTTGAAGCCCGAAGAGAAGGCCCTAAGCTTTGAAAGACATAATATCACATGTATGAATTAAAGAAAAGCTCAGAAAACCGTTTGAAGGCAAGCACAGTCAAAGTTCCAAGGCCACTGATCTTATAGTTCTTGACATTTCACCAGGAAATTCCATCCCCAAGTGGAGCCACTATTAGGGTCCTATAATAATAGGGTTCATAATTTTGAATTGAATATGTTTATTCTTGTAATATTGTACATACTTTTCTTTCTGCAAATTTTTTCCCATATTAAAAAATGTAAAGAGGGTAAGTCCTAAAAGAAAAATCAAAGGATTGAAAGAAAAAGATAAAAAAAGAATATAAAGTATGAACCCCACCAAAAAGAGATAAAAATAGATCCTGAAAGTGATGCACATTTAAATGCCACTACTTTTACTTTACTTTTCAAATAAGATTGTGTGCAACTTGTCAAAAATTCCACAATTCATGATGGTCAAACAGTTTAATCTTGACTCATTCATGCTTTAAATTTCATGCTGATAGTTAGTGAATGAGGTATGACCAAACCATTTAATTTTGGAAGATCAGTAGCTAGGTAGAGAATAATAATGAGCTCATCAGTTTAATCTGAGCCCTTGGAAGTTATAAGGTTAGAAGTAGATTTTTTTATTTATTAAAAGTAAAATAAAGGGTCAGCAAGCTCAAATTCACGCCATAAATGAAGAAAAAAATGTTAGGGTAAATACCGGGTAGGTAGATTACTTTCACAAGTAATGGAAAGCATCAATTGGTCATTTCATATCATTAATATCCCCAAAAAAATCCCATTCCCCTTGCTTAAAACTCTTTTGCCATTCTTAAAAGGCATTTTCCCTTGTAGAAATATCCCTTTCCTACTAATCTTTTTCCCCTTATTTCACCCATTTTCCCTTCCTAAAACCCCTTTCCCTAGTTTAAAAATCATATTTTACTTTGAAAAAAGTAAATTTCCCCCTTACTAACATCCTTTTCAATTAAAACATGTAAAAAACCCACTTTGCATAAGTTTAAAAGGGTTAAAATAATGTTGGGCCCCACTGTAAATCCCTCCCCGATGTCATTTTAACACTTTAATATTTTATTAATTTCCCACATACATATTTCATTAACCACCGATATCATTTTAACTTATCTAATTTATTATATTAAAATCCCTGTTTTATATATTAACACCCCATATTATATTAGTTCCCATTTAAATATATTTCCCCAGACCCTTTGTGTTAGTTTAACATATAGTTTTATTAAAATCCCTTCCGTTATATCATCCCTGGTCCCAATTTATGTTTAAACCCCAATGCATTATAAATCCCACCCCACTTATTATTAACATTCGCATATAATTCCCATCGCATGACTTGAAACCCGATCCCACCTATCAAATCCCTCCTATTCATCCATCCATCAGATCTCCATTCATTTGATCCAATGGTCAATGATAGCTATCGCACCCCCAACTGCCCGAAATTTAACACCATTGGGGGGTTGCGAAATAAGTGGTTTCACACCCCCATTACCCTACTACGTGGCAGCCCCATGTTGTATTGCATTGCCCAGCCGAAAACCATTTTACTGCTTTTTACCGTGCGATAAACCACTTATCTTGTTTTCACCCATTGAAACAAAACCAACCCGTTGTTTGAAAGTTAAGCCTTCATGCCAATGTTTAACCACTTCCAGTTAAAAGCCATAAAGCCTGCATGAAACAAATTTTTTCTATTATTTGCTGTGTATTTTCCAAAAGCTGTTTATTTGCGAAGAAGAAGCCAAGAAGACTGGTGCCGACCTATTTTCGAAGCTAATCTAGACCAAAATTCAAGCCTTTTCTACCGGAAGAAAGTGCCGACTCAGTTTGAAACTTTATAAAGACCAGGAAAGCCCCTATTGCCTCCAGGACCTTCTCTGCAAACTGAAAACTCCATTTCACAGGTATTCCTGAAGTGCCTGAGACCATTTCTTAAAATAGAAAGTAGTAAATTAATCAAATGAACAAGTTTTAATGGCTTCCCAGGGTATTGTGACTGTTAATCCCCTACAAACTCCTATTATTGATATTGAACATACCCCCCTTGCAGAAAAAGTTTTCAAAATCAGTGATATAGTCGCTGATTTCAACCTCTTGGACATCCACTGCTGGAGCCATGATAAATCCATGGAACAGGCTGATGATATCTACCTTTGGGAATCAAATTTACCCAAGTACATCCTCCCACATACTTTCCAATTCCCAGAAATCATCAGGCTCTTTCAAATCAATTATCTTCCCAATGAAAGAGCCCTGTTAACCCATAGCAAAGAGATTTTGTTCACAATTACAGCAGAATCAATAAACCAGATGTTACAAATCCAACTTAAGCTTGATGAATCCCCTCTGTTTATTAAAATCCTCACTAAATTATATCTGAAACTTGACTTTCCAAAGAGGTTTCAAATCTTCCAAACCTTCTTGCCTTCATCAGTTGAAACCCCAAAGAGTAACCCTCCTTATTCAGCCTCAATCTTTTCAGAGAGAACCAGACAAATTGTCACAATGTTGTCTTGCAATCTAGGCTAATTTATTGATGAGTATGTAGATGATTCAATCTTAGGTTTTCTATCCATTTTCTGCCCAGGACAGTGTCCAGCTCCCACATTTAACGTTGCTCAATATTTATCAAATTCCATTCATGAGCAATAAGTTAAATTACCTGAGGAAGGAGTGTTTAAGTATTCATCAATGTTGTTTCATTTATTCCTATACCTCCTATCTGAAAGGTTTGAAGTTAGCCTTCAAAAACTGGACACTAAGGGTAACCCCCAATCAGTAGTCTTCTGGACTTCCTTAATCAGGAAAGATTCCACAAAGTTCACATACAAGGACTTCATTGATTCATTTATTCATCCAATTTTCAATATGCTAAGCAGTAGCAGTGAACCTAGGATCAGTGAAGAAATAAATAAAGTATTGTAGTTGTTTGAACATAGTAGAACAGGAGATTGGTATTTATACCAGAACCACCCTGAAATTAGGGTGTATGGATGTCAATTCACTCCATACAAGCTGCCCAAATACCTCCCAATGAGGTTATTTGCACTAGAATATATCAGGCAGATCCTAAACTCAGATGAGGTTAATTTCCTGTCAGCAAAGAAGAAAACACAGTTTAAGATTAAAAACCAGATTGGTCCTTTTATTTGCAATAACAGGAATTCTGGTCAACAAGCATAAAAGTACTTACAAGAATTCAAGTTCAGTGAGAGTTTCAAATGACATTATGTTGCTTTGGGAGTTATAAGCAAGTTAAGAGTAAAATTTAAAATAACTCCTTTTGTTCATGAGTCTACACCAGATATTGAAAATTACTCCAACCAGTCAGAGTGGTTGGAAAATACTTTGTAAGAGTCAAAGAAGCAGGGTGATACTAGTTCCATCTTGCAAACTCTAGCCCCACAAGATAGGAACTTCAAAAGAGCAAGAGAAGAAGGCTGATATTCAGCTCAAACCACCACTGAGACTAAATTCAAACTAATGTATAGGAAAAATCCCAAAAGGAATTGAGTAGTTGAGCAAGAAGAAATAGTTGAGTCAATTGAAATCATTGATACAGACACAGTGGTTAAAGAAAATGCACCTCCAACAGTTTTAGAGGAAACTCACCAGCCTTCAACCTCTAATACTCAAATCATTCAAAAACAACATAGTGTAAAGGTGTCTTCATCAAGTAACCAGTGGATAAAGAACAAGATATCATGGAGAAGTATAAAGAAATCAAACTCAGGAATGAGGCATTGAAAGCAGTAACCTATGCCCAATATTGGAAACAGACACCTAGTGACCAAAATAGGTTACTTTTTGCATTTGATTATAAAACCAGGAAAATGCAGTGACCTTTTTGCAGCCCACAATGCAGTATCCAAAGTCATCAACAGACTACATAAAAATATCATTTGAAGTCATGGCTAAAGATGTTCATCGTATAGATCAAATTGAATTTCATAAGCAGGATGGAGAAATGCTATATTCTACTATGAATGATAAAGCTATGAGTGTACAAAAACTACAAAATTATTTAGAGAATATCAAAGCACATTTAAAACTAGAGAAGGCTTCCTCACAAGCCAAGGACAACAGAATCAAATCACTTGAATAATTGGTCATAGAGGTAGGGTATGATCCCAAAAACATCAAAGCAACTGAGGAACTAATTAAAAAGAAGAATGCAGACATTGCTGCATTAAAGAAGCAGCTGAAACTACCTCCCACTGAACATCCACAAGAAAAATAATTTTTAGAGAATGAAGGCCAAAAATATGAAATGATGAATCTCATCATTCAGTTTACAGATCAACTGAAAGAGATGGAGAATGTGATGGATAAATTGATGGAGGAAAAGAAGGCAAACATGGAAGAAATTCCTGTCACTATCATTCCTACAATTACTACAATAGTTCCATCTACTTCAACAGCTCAAGTGGAAACAACAGTTCCAGTGGCTACAACAATTTCAACTACATTAGCAACCACACTAGCAACAAATTCAAAAGCAGTAGCTCATCCCAATGATGAGGCAGGTAAATTGATTAAAGCCATGCAGGACATGTCAATACAGACTACTGAAATAAATAGACTTAAAGAATAAATAAAAATTCTAGAGAATGAAAAGAAGTTGATACAAATCATGCATAAGAATGAAACACATAAGTCAAATAGATTGACTGATAGAGTAAAAAATTTAGAGAAAGAATTGACACTAAAAGAACCACTTGCCCAAGCAAAGCAGCTGCTGTGGGCCAATATCATTAATTCTGTTAATGATATTTGGCCATCTATCCAAGTTATCTTTGAGCAGAAGGATTTGATCAAGGAAGAAAGTGAAGCTATTCATAAAGTCAAAGAGGAACTTGGGAACAAACCAGAAGAGGCCACTGAGATCATTAAGTTTCTCAATTCTAAGAACAAACAGGAATTAGAAGAAATTGGTATAAGTGACAGAACTGAAACAATCCTAGAGGTAATAAAGGTAATTTCCAAGAGAAACTTGATGACACAACTTGAAGATAAGTATCAAAACATGGAGCTTTCAATAACCAGATTCATGGTAAAATTTGATATTTCGAGGCAGAAAGGTCTACCTAATCCTTTGGTGATCAATGACAGATTAATGAAGCATGAAGAATATGCCAAGAAAATCAGAGAATTGGCCAAAGAACAGTCCAACAATTCCTCCATGAAAGGAATTCCTACAGTAAAAGTGCTTTATCAAACATTTGAAAATCTCTTTTATCTCCAGCATGAGGTAAATCATCTCTTTATAAACAAGCCTACTTTTGCAAAATAAATAGAAGCTGATGAGATTTACAGGAAAATGGTAAAAATAAAATTACCAGATGAAGAGGCTTGGGAAAAGTTAAATGATTTACTGTGACTGATAAAAGTGAAAAAGGTTAAAACAGAGCAGTCAAGTTAAAGTAAAAAGATACAAGAAGATACAGATGAAAGATAGACTTTAAAGAGCAGTAACAGAGTTTAAAGATAAAGATAGCGTAAAAGACACTCAATAGAAAGAAGACAACCAACGTGAAAGCAAACAGTTAGAGAGATAAAGCAACAAAAGATCAAAGAAGCAAACAAAAAATCAATAAAAGAGGGACAACTTGCATTAGTTACATAGGTGTCTCTATCTTCTTGCATGAAGATATTTTTTATTCCTTGAATAATTCCTAAATAAGCTTTAGGATATTTTGTACTAGTTTTTGTATAAATACTTCATAATTCGAAGTATTGAGTGTGGATTCTTGAACATTTATATAGTTGTAATTGATCTAAAAACTGAGGGTTTATTGTACCATTTTCAAGTCAGCAGGCATGCCAAGTAATAAAGGCATTTCATTACAGGATTCATGTGTCGAGCCACTTCAATGAAGTATCTTTCTATTGTTCATGTTTTTCCTTAAGTATTCCATAAAATCATATGTTTTCCAATTTAAATGTTATAACATGAATATTATTGCAGAAATTGTTTAAGTACACTCTGTTATGAACTATTATTCATTTTAATGTTTTCTTCTGATGTCTGGATCTGAGAATCCTTAATTGCTCTCCCATCCCGATTGACCTCCTTCACCTTCCTTCATTATCCGGTTTGAGGAATCCTTAACTGCTCCTTCACCCCGATTGAAAACCACTTCACCATCCAACCTAAAAGATCTAATTTTTCTCAGCTACCTTGCCCTATGAACACTTCCTTTTGAACTTGATTATGCCCTGTTTTCTTGTTACATTGACTCCATAGCCCAATGGAAAATTGACCTGCATCTATCCATCTAAATCAGTAATTCCACCACCAAACCAAAATCAAAACCAATCAATCTTACATAACTAGCCTAAAATAAATTAAAAACAACAAAGTTAAATCATAAAGAGAGCCCTCTCTGAGCATTAGGAAGGCTACATCCTGATCTCAAAAGTAGGTTGATAGTTACCACTAATATTTCTTTAAACAAAAATCTTAACAACCCTAGGAATTATTGGAGTGATAACACCCCTCACATTATTTTTCTTTAAGGATCAATGATAGAGGGAGATAACACCATCTCTATGTTAAAATCTATTTTACCCCACTCAGAATTCCTTAGTTTGGATGTGTCTGGCAGATTAGGAGGCATTGTCTCTGGTTGAGACTCTATATGGGTGCACTTAATTTTGGTATGGTCATTCAAAATAGGTATTTCAATAGAAATTTACACCTTGGAGTTTGAAAAGGCATTTGTATGTCTAAATGTTTATGGTCCCTTTATTGATCATTAAGGTTTTTGGTCATCATTCTCCAGGCTTCGCTTCTTGGATACAAGAAGGGTAACTTTGGGTGGGGATTTAAACTTCTTGTTGGGAGATGCTAAGATTTTGGGCCTTTTTGATAGAGTTAATCCTCTTTTGGATTATTATATTGATCTAATCGAGGAATAAATAGGCCTTTGTGACATTCTCCTTTCCAAATTCCTACCCACTCGGACAAATAACAAGATTGGATTAGCTTAGATTGCAACAAGATTGGATTATTTTCTCATCTTGGAAGTCCTCCTTGGCATGGGAGTAATAATTGGATTATGGCAATTTGTGACTGGGGAGTGTGATCATAATCCTATTATATTGAGCTTATCCTCATCTCCTTCCAAGCCACCAGGGCCGTTTAAACTGAATTCAACTTGGTTTGAATACCCTTCTCTTCGTGCAACCTCAAAATCCGATTGGACCCCCTTTTCCTCCATTGTAGTTGAATCCCCTTCTATTCAATTCCACCAAAAATTAATAAGGTAAAAAGCTATTATATTTTAGTGGGAAAAGGACAAAAAGGAAGTTGATATCAAATCTTTGACGAACATTGAGGCCAAATTGAAGGACATTTATGCTAAATGATCCATTGAGAATTCCTTGTTAGATCAAAAGGAAATAAAAGGTCTTGAAGAAAAAAGAAGGGAAATACTTCTTGATAAATAGAAAGAGTTGAGAGTAGTAGTATATCCATATGGGTTCAAGCAGGGGATGGGAGCACTAAATACTTCCATAGGATTAAAAATCATTGGAAATCAATTAATACCATTTGGGAGATAAAAAAGTTGATGGATCCTCACAACTTATTTTAAATACATATCTTATGAAGGATGCAAATACTTCAAAGAAAATTTTCTCTCTCCTAATTAGAGCCACCATTTAGTGGATTTTAAATGTAGCCAGACTATTCCCCAACTCCATATCCCAAGAAGGAAACTCCTTCCTAATGGATGAGGTCACAAAAAAGGAACTAGAAAAATTTCTATATAGTTTTCAATAAAGAAAAATATTGAGCCTAAATGGATTACAAATTGAGTTCCACTCGGAATGTTGTGAATTCATGGCAGATGATATACCCGCAGTGGTCGGATACTCTAGAACCATGGGGAAAATTCTTGCATCTTTCAACTCCACTTTTATTTTCATTATTCCTAAGACTGTCTCACTTATTTTTTCCTTTAATCTCTTTTGATCAATCTCTATATGTAACTCACTCTTTAAGATATTTCAAAAGTCATCATTCTCTGATTTAAATAAATCACGTCTTCTAAAATATCCCCTGAACAATTTGAGTTTCTACAAACTTGCCAAATCCACAAATCCATTAGATTATCCTTAGAAGGCCTTCTCTTTATCCGTACCAAAAAACTAAAAATTTTCCTATATAAAGTATATCTCTCAAAGGCTTTTGACTGGGTAATTTGGCTTTACATAAGACTGCTTCTAATTCATTCAGGATTATGCCACTCTTTTTTTACTTGGGTAATGAATTTCATCAACTCCATCTCTTTTTCTCTTATGATAAATGAAGTAGCATCCACTTTCTTCTATGGAGAAAGTGGTCTAATATAAGCTTGTATTATTTCTCCCCTCCCTTTTCTCCTTGTTTTGGAAGTCTTTTGCAGACTAATCACTGATGAAAAATCTAAAGGAGGCATCAAATCGGTTTCAATCTCTCAAAATTTCATTCTTTCTCATCTATTATTTGTAGAGGACATTTTTATTTTCTCCGAGGGGAATATATCTCATATCAATGCTCTAAACACACTGTTGGGTCTCCTTATTGAACTATAGGAATGGCAATAGAATTTTCAAAATCATCCATATTGGGATGGAGGATATTAGTGAGGGAGAGAACACTCGTGCATGGTATATTTTGGTATCAATCTTGGGATGAGGTTGAAACTATCTAGGCTTCACTTAAATACTAAATAAATATAAAAAATAAGATTGGTGATGGATCCCAGAAAAGGTGGAAAAAAGAGTTCAAACTTGGTGCAACAAATGAATATCTAGGATAGGGAGATTGGTATTGTGTAAATCTATCTTGAAAGTCTCCCCATTCTTCTGGGCTTCGTTAATTTGGATCCCCCTTAGCATCCTTCATAAATTAAAGCATATATCCAAAATATTTCTATGGGTGGGGAATGAAGGAAAAAAAAACTTTTGGCCTCACCACATGGAAATCCATAGCCATCCCTAAAGCCCAAGGAATGTGGGGCCTAAAAATCCTCATTTGGTTCTCCAAAGCTTTAGAAACAAAGGGAGTTCGAAATATTATACAAGGGGTGGATTTATGGGTCCAAATCCTTCAGTAGAAGTACATCATTCCACTTCCAATACTAGAGTAGATTATAACCCCACAAGAATTTGTGAAAAGTGGAATAATATGGAAATCAATCATAAAATATTTTCCCATAATTGAATATTTTCTTTACTAGAAGGTCAGAAATGACACTCGAATTAAAATTGGTAGAGATCCTGGATAAGCAGCCAACATTGACATATGCTTCTGAACCATTCACCTTTTAAATGAAAAAGGATGGTACACTCTATATCAAATTGTAGTTATTAATGCCTCCTTTGGACAACTATAATGGTTATCTATAGAAAAATTGCACTTTGGTGGAGAAAATGTAGAAGTTTGGTCATTATTCATATAGGGCTTAAAATTATCAAAGGTATCCATATCTAATAATGAATATAGCCTCATCTAGAGTATGTGCCCAAGTGGAGTCTACGCTCCAAAATTTAGGTATCTAGCCGTGCAACAACAAATGTCCCCTCAGATCTTCCCTGGTGGGGAAAATGATTTGGAAACTAAACTGACCTCCCAAATATAAACTTTTCATGTGGTTAATCTCACAAACAAGGCTCCAACTTTGGATAATTTTACCAAACAATCATTCAATAGGCTTGGTTATTGGCCATTATGTAGAGTCAAGTATGAACTTGTGAATCATTTATTCATTCAATATCATTTTTCTTTTGTAAGATCAAACCATTCATAATACTTAAAAAATCTAATACATGCAACTAATACTTGCTACTCGTTTTCCACTAGGGAAATCATACCAATAATATAGATTCAAAATTTTAAGATTGTCAATATTGTTCACTATATGAGAGTTTGATAAACTGAAATTATTTGTAAAATAGAAATAAATCTACACTCATAAAAATACTAATAACATTAATGTAAAAAATTATACTGCAAATTACTAGCTCACCTAGGCTTCATCCTGCAGTTGGTGATTTTGGCTCGGTGTCATTGTTAGAGGAGGAAAAGCCAAGGTTTTCTAGGTTCTTGGTAAGGAGTGTGACTTTTATATTGAGGTTATCAAATTTTTCTAGTAGTTCTATCATGCATATGACAATTACTTTTTGTGTATCTACCTTTTCCATAAGGGTCGTGCCCATTAGGGTATTTATGTGCCAATAGAGATTTATAGTTTACATGTAAGAGGTAGTCATGGCCCTAGTGGAATTTCTTACATTAGGAATCTTGTCCCTAGTTTCTTGAACTACGTGTATGTCTGGAATATATATTCAAGATTCCCAGGCCTGTTCTTTCACATCTGATATGGCTCTTTGAATAGTTTCATGGATTATGTCCCTGTAGCATTCCATGTTTGCCTTGGTAGCTATCCGAGCCCATGTTTGGTGGACCAAAGAAGGACTAAACTTAAAAGGAGGGAAGAGACTAGCACATCGTCATATTCATTATCTCAAGAAGTTGATAATCGATGCCTAGCCATGGTAAAAGGAAGGAAACAATGGGGGGGAACCAAACAAGAGGTTTGTAGAAGGGAACTAGAGGAGAAACCTTTCAAACAAAGTGGGTGGATTGATCTAGGGGAAAGGAGTGACTATAAAACTACAGTGGGTCGAACAAACTAGGGGGAGAGGTGAGAAAATAAAACTAGAGCATGGGGGAGACAAACACAAAGAGATGAAACCAGATAAGCACAAGAGAAAACAAAAAAGGAGAGATAGAGCAAAGGAAGAGTATAAAACCAATGGAGATAAGGGGATTCACCTAGGTGAGAAGACCAAACCCCCTACAAAATCAAATTCCCAATTCAATGTAGTGAATATGATTTTCATAATTGATGACGAATTCCAAATTAGGATGAATATAAGACCAAACCTACATGGGAAATGATTGTTGCAAGTTGTTCCAATAAGTGGATTTCTTTTCTTGAAGATAATATAGCTGAGGAATATTGCTAACATTGTGTTCCTCAACAATTCCATGGAGCAACTTTTCCGAACTAGCAACGTCATCCCAACTTCCTATTATCCATGATTGTTAGGTTATATGCATGTGGCCATCACTGAGCCTTGTGTGCCTTGCGTTATCTAGCCACCCATCAACATTATATTTTTTTTGCTTTCCATTACTTGAGATTATGAACCCAAAAATTCCCTTGCATGTTGAGATCTTTTGATTAGCGGTTGTCATTGATGTCAACCCAAGCAGCACCAGGGGATAACCCAATATTGCATGGGAATTTTGACCTACCAATTACTATATTCTGGTTCAAGAACGCTTTTGATGGTTTCTACTTGTCGAGATGTTTCCATTGATATATGGCACGCCATGTAATTATTCACGGTTTGAGATATTCATGTTTGAAGTTTATACCCCCAGTTAGTGGGCTAAAACCCCATAGGGTTGTGGCATGGGTCATTGAAAAGTCATAACTAATATTTTTTAAGCTCCTAAAATCCCTCCCATGTTCACTTGTTGAAGCCCCTCTCAACCTAAGCATTTATATAAATTGTGATCCTCATTTCTTCCTTATGTAAGGGATTTCGCCATATGAAACAGGTCATCGTGGAATTTTTGCTCTAAATTTTTTTCTACAAAGGTTCAGAAGCTGAAATCCTAAGGAAGCTTCTGTGAAAATTTCAGATCAAGGTGCGCAATATTTTCGGAGATATGATCTGTGGAAGTCAGTGTTTTTGCAGGCTCCTGAAATTCATCTCAAAGAAGTGACCTTGGTAAAATTTCCATAACTCTCTCTTTGAGTATCAGATTGGAATTCCATAAAAAGTGGAAGATAGTGCACAGACCATAGTTTTTGTTCTATCAATTTAAGAGCCAAATGAAGAAAAAATGACACGGGGCACGCCGTACAAGTTCGATCTGCTGAAACAGTCCATAATTAGGGCATTGTGAGATATTGGGTATAAATCTCTCTTGAAGAATCCAAATTGGGTCAGACCTGTGGAATTGGAAAGAAGACTCAGAGGACTACTATAGGACTGAAAAGCAGATATTGGGGATCTGAAATAACAGAGATACACCAGATTCAATATCGAGCTCCTAGAAGGCAAAGAAAAAGCTAGATCATGTGTTGTCAAGGGTTGCAAAGGACCAGACTTTCTAGGGAAGCAAAGCAAAGCAAGGTGTAGCAGAGGGTAGCATGACAAGAGCAGAAACTAAGGTGCATAATAGCAGCAATAATTTCATCACATGAAGTCTTCAAGTGGGCAGCACTGTATACAATCATTGTAAGGGTATCATTGTACTAAGTCATTGTAAATACATTATTGTACAAATTGTACTAGTGTTTATCTGCCAAGAGTTGAAGAGGCAGTGTTGGGTGGTCTAGGATCATCATTAGGTGGTTGTGTCATAGTTGGGGTTATGGTCTAGTGTTTTTTATTCTTCTACATCATTCTATATCATTGTAAAGTGGACCATTTTCCTTGGTACGGGAGTCCATTCTTCTTTTATTCTTCTAGAGGGTGGTAGGGTGGTGCTAGGGTGAGTTGTAGCTCATTGGGTGTTGGGGCATCCATTCAGTTGACTACTGAAGAATATCGGGCATTGGAGATTCCATCCAGTGGGAGATGGAGAAGAATGCATTTCTAGATTCTAGGAAGTTTGAGCTTTATTTTCAATTAGAGTTGAATATTAAAGAATTATTAGAAAAGCATTAGGTGGTTTTTGACCTGGAGTGGGTTTCCACCTTAAAAAAACTGTGTGCATTTGTGTTCCTCTTGTTTGCTGCTATCATTGTACAGACACTGATAATAATTGAAGATTAACTAATGCTCTAATTGAAAGGAATACTAATTCACCCCCCCTCTCAGTATTTCCAACAATTGGTTTCAAAGCTTGGTTCCTTCAATAGCAGTTTAACAACTGGAAGGAGGTCATGGAGCATACCAAGAACAATGGTGCCTACATTCATTAAAGCTAATTGCACTATGGACAGGAAGAATGAGTCTATCTCTTTGCGCAAGGTTACGAAGTATGGACCTTGCTCAAATGGTTACATCAACACGAGATGAGCAAGGTAGAAAGAATTTGTTGAAATGATGCAAAATAAAGAATATTATTATTAGAGACTTATTGAATCTTCTTATCATAAAGTGTTGGGTTGTAAAACCACCAAAAATGTATGGGACAAGCTTGAGAATATATATGCAGGTGACTCAAATGTCAAAGAAGCAAAGCTTCAAATCTATAGAGAAAAATTTGAGCAACTCAGAATGAAAGAAGATTGCAACATTGCTACATACTTCCAATACGTTGATGAAATAACCAATACTCTGGAAGGATTGGGAGAGCAAGTTGATGAGAAGACTATTATATGAAATATTCTTAGAACGTTACCAGGAAGATTCAACCCAAAGGTATCGGTCTTAGAATACAGTGCAAGTATGGACAAACTCAACAAAGAGGAATTACATGGAGTTCTCATAGCATATGAAATGATACTTGATGAAGAAAAGGGTACTTCGCATCTAGAAACTACATTCGTTGCATATAAGAAAACCAATAAGGATAAACAACCTTAAATTGAAAAGACATGCACCTGAAAGTATGAAGAAAAGGGAGATGATGAAGAAGGTATTTAAGATTAAGAATATGCTTACTTCACGAGAAAACTAAAAATTGGTAAGGGAAAATTTAAAGGTAAACTTCCATTGATATGTTTCGGCTGTAATGAGGTTGGGCATTTCGTAGCAAAATGTCCAAACAGAAGTGATGGAAACTCAAAAGGAAAGAAAGGCTTTAAGAAATTCAACAAGCAAGGATTGAAAAGGAACTTTCTCTCTAATGGAGATAGCTCATCGTTCGATGAAGACAATGACAGTGAAGAAGAAGCCAATGAGAGAGTATTGTTTATGGCCAAGCACAATAAACCCAAGCACAATAAACAAGAGGTATCAAACAAGGAAGAAGAAGGATTGACCATAGAAGAATTTTATAAGGAAGCAATCAAGCTTATAAAAGATCTCAAGGCAGAGAAGGGCAGATTCAATACTCTTAGACAAGTTCAAGGTCTCAAAATTGAAGTTGAAGAACAAAAATGCATTGAAGAGTCACTTCAAAAGATGTTGGAAGAAAGCAACCAAGAAAGGGAAGAATTAGAAGCTGAAGTAGTCTCGCTGCGTGAGGAAGTGAAGAAAGGAAAAACTATCCAAAACTATGCCAACAACTCAAGGGCATTGGAAGAACTCATCAACAATCAATGATCTTACAATGACAGATCTGGAATCGGTTACAAAGAAGAAGAAGTAGGACCTTCTACAACAAAATACAATGAACCTATGATATCTGACATGCATGTAGACTTCATTGGACAAGATTCACAGGAACAGCCTTGGAAGACAATTCCTCGACGAAAATTTCCATCCAGGTACCAACATATTTTTAATGGCTACTGTTATTCATGTGGAAAATTTGGTCATAAAGCTGTAGAATGTTGCATGTACCCTAGGAATGAATACAATTCTAGGAGATCTGTCAAATATGAACCTCCCAGGGCTCAATGAAACATCAATAGATTTGAACATTTAAGAAATAATATTGAATGTTACAAATGTTGAAACTTTGGACACATAGCCATAGATTGCATACTTGAAAATCCTCCAGAAGAACCTTTGAAGCCATAAAACGAATGAACATGGAAGAAGAAGAAGACTGATAATTGTTCTCTCGCTTTCAAGGCTCAAAATAACAAAGATGTGTGGTATGTTGATAGCGGTTGCTCAATGCATATGACTGGAGATAGAAATAAATTTGTATCTCTGAAAGAGAAGAAGGATGGAACCGTGTCCTTTGGAAATGATGGATCTTCAAATGTTATAGAATCAGATACAATCACTCTTGGAAGCAAAGATGCTCCAGCCAAGAATGTTCTATTGGTTGAAAACATGAATCAAAATCTGCTCAGTGTTGGACAAATGTGTGATCAAGGACACAAAATACTATTCAACTCCACAAAATGTGAAATCAAGAAAGGCATGTATGGTGAAATTGTGGCTACAACAAGTCGAGCTCCAAACGACATATATGTTATGGATGAAGCAACTAAAGCATGTCTAATAGCTAAAGAGGATGATATAATATTTGGTAGCAATGATGATCAACTAAGTAAGAAGTTTGCTACAAAGGTGCAAAGTGATTTCGAGATGTATTTACTTGGTGAGCTAACATACTTCTTAGGGCTTCAAATATCTCAGCAAGAGAAATGAATATTTATATGTCAAGCCAAGTACATCAAGAAAATGCTTAAGAAATTTAAAATGGAAGATTGCAAACCCATCCTTACTCCAATGGTAACAGGTTGCAAATTGAGCATAGATGACTCATTTAAGGATGTGGATCAAAGGTTGTATAGATCTATGATTGGTAGTCTTCTATATGTAATAGCCTCCCGGCCAGATGTTATGCAAGCAATTGGACAAGTAGCAAGATTCCAAGCAGCAACAAAAGAATCACATATTATTGACATCAAAATAATTCTTCGATATCTAAAGGGAACAATAGAATATGGCTTGTGGTATCCCAAGGGTAACAATCTCATTATTCATTCATTTACAAATGCAAATTGGGCAGGAAGTTTTGATGATCGTGAGAGTACTCGTGAAGCATTGGAATATCTTCACCAGAAGCTTGGGATTCTCCCAAGTTCTCATTATATTTTCCTTATTCAGAATATATAGGGGGAGTGGAAGTGTGTATAGGTCCACAGGATGGTTGCGTTTTAGGGGGAGTTACCCTTTGCCATTGATGTCAAAGGGGGAGATAATATTGTAGGAAGAGATGTCATGATCGCAGGGGGAGTACTTGTGTTTCCATCAATGCCAAAGGGGGAGATTGTTGATCAACGGTTGTCATTGATGCCAACCCAAGCAGCACCAAGGGCTAACCCAATATTGCATGGGAATTTTGACCTACCAAATTACTATATTCTGGTTCAAGAATGATTTTGATGGTTTCTACTTGTCGAGATGTTTCCGTTGATATATGGCACGCTACGTAATTCTTCACGGTTTGAGAGATATTCAAATTCATGTTTGAAGTTTATACCCCCAGTTAGTGGGATTTAAACCCATAGGGTTGTGGCATGGGTCATTGAAAAGTCATAATTAATATTTTTAAGCTCCTAAAATCCCTCCCACATTCACTTGTTGAAGCCCCTCTCAACCTAAGCATTTATATAAATTGTGATCCTCATTTCCTCCTTATGTAAGGGATTTCGCCATCTGAAACAGGTCATTGTGGAATTTTTGCTCTAACTTTTTTTCTACAAAGGTTCAGAAGATGAAATTTTATGAGGAAAAACCAAAATCCTGAGGAAGCTGCTGTGAAAATTTCAGATCAAGGTGCGCAATATTTTCGGAGATATGATATATGGAAGTCAGTGTTTTTGCAGGCTCCTGAAATTCATCTCAAAGAAGTGACCTTGGTAAAATCGTCATAACTCTCTCTCTGAGTATCAGATTGGAATTCAGTAAAAAGTGGAAGATAGTGCACAGATCGTAGTTTTTTCTCTATCAATTTCAGAGCCAAATGAAGAAACAATGACACGGGGCACGCCGTACAATTTCACTTTGCTGAAATAGTCCATAATTAGGGCATTGTGAGATATTGGGTATAAATATCTCTTGAAGAATCCAAGTTGGGTCAGACCTGTGGAATTGGAAAGAAGACTCAGAGGACTACTGCAGGACCAAAAATCAGATATTGGGGATTTGAAATAACATAGATACACTAGATTCAATATCGAGCTCCTAGAAGGCAAAGAAAAAGCTAGATCATGTGTTGTCAAGGGCTGCAAAGGACCAGAATTTCTAGGGAAGCAAAGCAAAGCAAGGTGCAGCAGAGGGTAGCATGACAAGAGCATAAACCAAGGTGCATAATAGCCGCAATAAGTTCATCACATGAAGTCTTCAAGTGGGCAGCACTGCATACAATCATTGTAAAGGTATCATTGTACTAAGTCATTATAAATACATTATTGTACAAATTGTACTAGTGTCTATCTACCAAGAGTTGAAGAGGCAGTGTCGGGTGGTCTAGGATCATCATTAGGTGGTTGTGTCATAGTTGGGGTTATGGTATAGTGTGTTTTATTCTTCTACATCATTCTATATCATTGCAAAGTGGACCATTTTCCCTGGTACGGGAGTCCATTATTCTTTTATTCTTCTACAGGGTGGTAGGGTGGTGCTAGGGTGAGTTGTAGCTCATTGGGTGTTAGGGCATCCATTCAGTTGACTACTGAAGAATCTCTGGCGTTGGAGCGTCCATCCAGTGGGAGCTGGAGAAGAATGCTTTTCTATATTCTAGGAAGTTGGAGCTTTATTTTCAATCAGAGTTGAATATTAAATAATTATTAGAAAAGCATTAGGTGGTTTTTGTCCCGGAGTGGGTTTCCACCTTAAAAAAATTGTGTGCATTTGTGTTCCTCTTGTTTGCTGCTATCATTGTAAAAACACTGATAATAATTGAAGATTAACTAATGCTCTAATTGAAAGGAATACTGATTCACCCTCCCCTCTCAGTATTCCCAACAAGATCCAAGCTAAATGTACAACTCCCAGACTCCACACGATTTATCCCAAAAGCATTTCACTTTTTCTTAGGTAGGTTAATATGACTTCTTGAGTGTGGAGTACGGGAGACTGTTCAGGATACCAGATGGAAGAAAACCTACCTTCTTCTTTTATGCCTGAAAATTTCATCCCGAGTTGGGGATAGTTTCCTTCCTTGAACACCCTTCGTGGGGAGATTCATTATCCTTTTATACAAGAAGTCTGGAAATAAGTAAATCAAATGGAAGGACAACAATTCTATTGGGATGCTCTCTTCATTGATGAAAACCTCAAAAGATGGCAACAAAATAAAAAAAAATCCCAAAACATAAAGGAGTTCCACTTATGGTGGCTTGGGGAATTTGGTTGGAAAGAAACAATGATATATTTGAAGGAAAAATTTGGTCTCTATTGGAACAACCATCAACAACTTGAATTTAACCAGAGCATCACAACAAACATTGAAGGAAAAATATCATCCAAATCACAAGAAGTCACTATTTAAACTGATAACCATTAGGCTTTTTGTGATAGTGCAACCGAAGGATTTCCCACTGAAGGAGGGGTTGGAAAAATTGTCAACATAAACTCAATTATATCTTCCTCCATCTCTACAAATATCATCCCAACAAAAAATAATTTTGCGTAACTATTTGATCTTAAATATATTCTGCAATTGGAAAGAGAATAGGGGATTACCTGTGATTCTAAAACATGTGTAAAGTGTATGTTTGAAATAACACTACTAAAAAACTATTGTTTTTTACGATTGTATTAAAAAGTATACCACTTAAGAGATTTATCCATTGAAATATATTTTGATAATGTTTATAGGCGCAAGAACCCTAAAGTAGAATTCCTCTAAAAAATTGGATTGTATATGGACAAAGGAACAAGTACGGTATAAAAAACATATGAGGGACAACTACAAGAACATTTCTCAACCCTTGGGAATAAATGAAAAATGCACTTATCTAGGATTATCTTTTTGTTTATATATATTGACTAAAGATAATATATTTAGTAGTGGAGGGAGATAATATATTTAGTGACAATTCCTTTTTGGATTAAACATTACAAAGTTTCTTTTTGTATATTAGACACGATGATAGGATAAAGATCCATCAATAGTTTTTTTGGGCTTGTTTGGTTTGTTATTGGAGGAGATCCACCTTATTGAAGTCTACAAGCCAAATCAATGCTTAATGCATCTACTAATGTAATTTTGGTTATTTCTCATAAATAAAATAACATTTTTTTCTTGAAAAACAAAAACAATTATCTTCATTATCAATTGTAATTAAATAATAATAAATTATATTAATGTTTAGATTTATATTTTACCAAAAATATAATTTTCATTGAATTTATTTTAAATAATGAAAAGAAAATTGCTATTCTCTTAATTAAAATTTAATTTCAATTACATAAAATTATATTTAATTCATTAATGATTTTAAACCTTAAAAAGTATTTTAATTTTTTTATAAACCAAAACCTTTAAAATTAAATGGTCAGAATCAAAGTTTTCATTTATCACAAAATTCTTAGATAAATAATTAATATTGTTTATTTTATTTTTCCATTCTTTCTTTACGATGTGTTGAGTAAGGGAAAAAATAAAATATATCATGTTTGGTTGTTATGAATAATTTTGATCTTAAAATAGCCTTGCTTATTAGTTCCTCCCCCTTTGGGGCTGCAGGGACTATTGTAATTGATTTTGTTCATTTTGATTAATTTGCACAAAAACCAAGCTGCAAGCTAAGTTAATTACTCTAAAGTTTTAAATTTATATTCTATAAAGTATTTTTTTACAACAAATAAGAAATTTACCACTGCTATTCTAGCCACTGAGGAATTCAGAGATCTAATTTGGCCATATATCGAGGCAAGATTGAGGAAAATTTAGGATAAGTTTCAATTCATTTGGAAAGTTTTCGTGCAATTAATTAATGCTAACATTAATAGGTAAACATTTTATGCTAAAATTACATGAACACATTTTCTAAACCTCTTAATCATTACACATGTCTCACCATTGTTCAATGTTCCTACCTATACTTGTCATCATGTTGTCATTGCTGTTGACCATTGCTTTGGGCTTGGTAATTACCCAAAACTATTGTATTGGTGTTGTTTCATTTCACTTTAGCCAATTGATTTTGGCTTTTAACCAACACGGTAAACCAAGGTATTGGTGTTGGTTCATTTCACTTTAGCTAGTCGGTTCTGGCTAACTCTTAACCAACATAGTAATCAGGGTTGAGGAGAGCTCTTAACTAGCATAATAAACTCTGTATGCTCAATGCAAACTGCAACAACAACGACATGACACAATCTCCACGCACTTAAGCTTGCACTGTTCCCATCGCAAAAACAATTGAATTTCACTATTCCCACTCCTATCAATGCCTTCATAGGTAGTCCACCCGCCTTCTTATTTGTTATAGGACTATTTCTAGAATCATAAATATGAAGATTTTATAAACTTCAATTAGCTTACTAATGAAAACAAAAACTACTAGTTCAGTTCCATATTTTTCTATGAGAAAATAGTCTATGTAAATATGCAATTTACATATGCATTATAATCTGAGCCCTAACAAATAATTATGCTTCCAAGAATGAGACATGCATTGACCAAAGACAAAAAACTCACGGTGGAGAATTTTCTTGCACAAACGGGCCTTGGGCACCGATAATTTGGGGAATTATCGACTCATGAGATCAATAATAATGATATTCCTATCATGGCTGCATCTTCGGGCTATGAACACCTTGTCTGGAAGAAACGAGGGTGTAAGTCTATAACATATCACATTGTGGAGGAGCGCCAAAAGCATATGATCAAGAACCGAGAATTTGTTGCTCATTCAAGAGCAAGGAGGCATGTATGGGATTTAATCTTTCTAAACTGAGATGGAATCAAATAACTATAATTTTCCCTTACCTATCATAGCCTTTGTTCTTCCTGTTTCGACGCTCATTCCACACCAGACATGTATCTTCCCTCTACTCCCATGCTTGAGTCCAACTGTAAAAAGAGCTATAACCCTGCCTTAGATGATGTCTCTCATCAAAGTTACACAATTTTTGAACATCATGAGATGAACTCACCACTGTTACTTTTTCCATCTCCATGGATGCGATCTTATTATACCTTTGTATCTACCTTTGGGTTTTCTCCCTTAGCCAATGGAAAAGCTATAGTTCCCTGGGGAAAGAAGCATTAAGATCCCCAGAGGTGGACGTAGGTGCAAATGCATTGATTCAGATTGAGCAATTCCAAATCCAGGCGTGGACTGAAGGAAAATCCATTTTGGGGATAGACAAGGGCTTGTTGATTCAATTGGGTTCTCACCTCCCTACTGGGTGATGGTCAAATTGTTGGTAAGGTGAATGTAACTGCAAGTGCCAGATCATTGTTTGCCTCCTGCATGGGTATTTTAATGCCTATTGACTATGTGTCTAGGGAATATATGAAATTGTTTGAAGGCATGAAAACACATATAAATATATTATGTGGTATACATTACCACTTAATAATATAAATTAAATATGTGGTGTTTCTCTTATGGTATTATAACATCGTTATTTTTTAATCACTATATTTTAATTTTATTTATCATGAGTTGTTTACTTGTTGTGATTACTTAACTATGATTTGGGGGCTAGTACTTTTATGGGGTATCTTATTTCGTTTTTACAATGCAAGTTATAAGACTTTATAGCTTGTGTTATTGCACTCCTCCAACAAAAGGAAAAGTGGTGTGTTACTTTCATTTTCCTGAAAGAAATGCTGCCTCATTTTCCTCGGGGAATGCTTGTGCTTGGTCTCTATATTCCAACTGTATTGGTAAAATAGATAAACTATGCCAACAATATTCCCAACTTTAATATTTTTTATTTTTAAGACCTGGGTTAGGCAGTGTAGTGTCCAGGGTTCACCGAAAATATGATACCTATTGGATCATTTTGAGTGTGTAGAATTTGAGCGAGGCCAATAGGGGTGGTTGTTTAAGCCCATTGTATATTTGTTTATTTTATCAAACATTGTATATTTGTATGTTTTATTAAAAGTGAAATTAATCATGTGTAGAATCTTTATTTTATTTGTAGAAACTCTTTAATGCTAGATGTTTCATATCTAGCAGAATTATCTCGATCATTTCATATTTTCAGGACCATTTTCATTATAAGATTCAGAAACAATAAAGATGGAAGGCCTTGCTCCATATAGAAGTTTAGATTCCCATTCAGACCATTCGGTGGTCCCAAGGAATTCGAATCACTCTACATTTTCCTTGGATTCTAATTTTGGGGCTCTTCCCCTACAAATTGAGCCAGGTGCTTCCTAGAAAAGTGTAGAAACAAATACACAAGGAGTTAAAATTTTGGGTGAGATGGATCTCTATAGATAATGATGCATTAAAACTTATAAAATCAAGGTATGATGGTTCTTTGTGGGATTCTGAAATTACACTTGATCAATTGAGTCTTTTGGGATAGACGATATTGGTGAGCCCTGGTATTGCACCAAGAGTGCTCCAACTCCTAGGGGCTGCTCTACTTTACTTTATCAACCTGGGGTTCGTACAAACTTGGAGGTGACAGTGCTATATACACAAAATATGCATTCTACTCATGTCATCCTCTTCCGCTCTACGAAAGGGTGCTACTTCCTAGGGTTTCTCGGCGAATTCTGTCACAGTTCAATGAAACTAAAATGAATTGCATAAAGGAAACTAAATTAAATTGCTGAAAAGAAATGTCAAGAAAGGAAACTAATTTAACTTGCTAAAAAGAAATGGCAGAAAAGAAACTAATTTAAATCACACTTAACTTGCTACTTCTAGGGTTTCTCGGTGAAGTCTGTCACACTTCAATGAAACTAAAATGAATTGCATAAAGGAAATGACAAAAAGGAAACTAAATTAAATTGTTGAAAATAAATGTCAGGAAAGGAAACTAATTTAACTTGCTGAAAATAAATGGCAGAAAAGAAACTAATTTAAATCACACTTAACTTGGCCAATCGGCTAAACACACCCTACTTATCTTATGCTCTATCTTCCATGCTTCTATTAATGCAGTTATCTATGACTTAATTTTAATTGAAAAAGTGTTGATTGTAGTTTGGAGGAAAGTGTGAAGTGCGAAATGCGATGGAGGGACGAATTGCGAAATGCGATGGGAGGATGGTAATGCGATATGAGATATCGCAATATCACAAGTCTGGTGGAGAAGCGGAAGTGTTGTTCGGTAGCGAGAGAAAAATGTGAAATGCGATGGGAAAGAAACTATGAAATGCGAAATGTGAGGGGACAGAAAATGCGAAATGCGATATGTGATGGGATAGTGAAGCGAAATGCGAAATGCGATAAGTCAGTGAAGCGAAATGTGAAATGCGATAATTCATATGTTGTGGCAGTAGAACAGGTGGAAGAGCGCTTTAATCATATCGCAATCGGCGGAAATGAGCGGTAATGTTAATAGAAAGAAGATGGAGATTGCGAAATGTGATTGCAACAAGGAATTGCGGTAAGTCTTAAAGGGAAAAGGGCAAGGTCGATTTCTAAAGGATTTTTGACTATTTTCGTTAATAATCGGAAAATTTAAGGTGAAAAAGAAAATCATAAAGATGCTGATGAACGACAAAGGAAGGAGATGGAGGATTCTGCAAGATGCGAAGTGCGATAGAATTAATTTCGGGAAGGAAAGCTGGAGGTCAAAAAAAATATGCGGCAACTGATAAGAAGAGAAAAAGGAGGGAAATGGAGGCACACTAGCAAGGGTCATAAGCGTAACATAGAGATGGAGAGGAATTGGAAGATGAAGTGGAACGACTTAATGAACTTTGCTGGAACTTTTGATGCTTATTCCTGTAAACAAACCTACTGATCCATGCATAAAAAATAGATGAATGATCAGAAACAGTGAACATAAAGTAATTTTTGGCCTGTGGGAAGGTCTACCCTCCTCGAAATCTATGGACAAAGATGAGAGGGGAAGGATCGATCCACAACTTTTGGAGTTTTCCTCTATTCTATTACTCTCATAAGAAAATGAAAAACTACAGTAGCACACTGAAAGAAAAAACTAAACAATAATGAAACTATCAAAAATAAAACTAGCTAAATGACAAAAAGGAAAGAATTAAAACACCAGAGAAGATGAGGCACATGGGTTGGGCCCTAACCCACGAGCCTAGCTCTCTGGAACTAGATCAATAAAAATTCATCTGAATACTCATTGCATTACAAAAATATAGTCTTATTACATCCCGAAGGTC
The DNA here is from genome assembly GCA_034641835.2 of Pinus albicaulis. Lineage (NCBI taxonomy): Eukaryota > Viridiplantae > Streptophyta > Pinopsida > Pinales > Pinaceae > Pinus > Pinus albicaulis. The sequence goes on along the minus strand of CM076581.1, from coordinate 121,471,066 downwards.
TTAAACAACAAAAGCCTAATAGCTTGTAGAAAAAGTTATGAGTGGAATCGAATGAACCCTAATTAGCTCTAAAGGGCAGCTACCAACAGATCCCTAAAAAATAGTGATTGAGTCCACTTTGAATCCAAGTAAACCATAGATTGAGTCACTTCGTCCTTAGTTTTATTGGCTGGCTTTGATAGTTAAGGAGGGTGGACAAACCCCTTGAATATCTCCAAGATTTCTCCATAATTTCCTGACATTATGCTCATTTATTCTTCAATCTTGATCTTCCAGTGGCAAGGAGAAAGTCCCTAAAATATCTCATTCTCCAAACCTACATAATCTGCCCAATATTCTCACAATATTCTACAAAAATAGCCAATATTAGGCATAAATATGCAATTACCTTTAAACCTTCCTAAGAACATATTAAAGCACAAGAAAACATTATTAAGTGCATAAGGAGAGATTTAGTATATATTTTTATGTGCATAAGAAAGGTGGATGGGCCTAAGAAACGTTAGATGGGCCTTATTTTATGTCTAATTTAGAGGCCCATCATCACCCCCCTACTAAAATTGTTTTTCATCCTCTGAGCAACCTATTCATCCTCCCTGCCTTATGGTTCTTCCTGCGTGCTGGCTTATTGGCCCATGCGCTGCTCCTCCTAATAATCTTCTTTCATTTCTTCTCATAGGTGCTTCATGGAGGTCCTGAGATGCCTTAAGAAAATATGTTTTGCATGCCAAGAGGTCGTGGGTCCACCTTTTATTTAATTTTTTCTATTTTGTTCTCTATTTTCCTTTTTTTTTAAATTTTTTTTATTGCATGCAAAATAAACTCAGAGTTCTTTTTCTGTTAACTGAGTCCACCCTTGGTTATCCCTTGGCACTCCTTGTATTCCATTACAATGAACTGATTACTTTACTACCCACTTTCTCAAGTCCTTTTTACTTTTGACTTGTTCCTCTTCTTGGTGGAAAAAATGAGGCTAGTCACTAGATAAGGCTGAGGTTGTTCTACTACTAATTTTGGCTATATAAAAAAAACTTTCATTCTCACACTTTTTATTAAGCTAAAATAGATTCGAAGAAAGGGTTAGATGATTGCATACCTGAGCCTTACCATTGATTTGTTTTTGCAGGTGAAATTGAAGCTGTTGATATGGTTGTTGAAGCTGGCATCGATGGTTTTGAAGCTGCATGTGATAATTTGCTTGAGGTCCTTTTGGAGCTTCTGAGCACAGGAGGAGGAAGTCCAAGTTTGAATACCTTTGACTAAGGTGTTGACCAAATTTTATTTTTGTGCCAATTTTCTATTTTCTGCTTGCAAAGGTTGGAGAGCACCTGCATTCATTAGAGAGAGATACATGGAGAAATGCATTTTTTTTTAAGGCCTACTAGGTGCCTTAATGAGGTTTTCAAGTGGTAGGTTTGCTTAGGCGCCTCAAAGGAGGTTTTCACCTAGGATCTTTTATTTTTCTCTTATCTTTTTTTTTCAACCCAATGACCGCCTCATGGAGGTTTTCAATCAGTGAGCCAATCTCAAATGTCTCAAAAGAGATTTTCACCTGAGATTTTATTCTTTCCCTTTTTTTATTTTTTCACTTTCCTACTCTACTTGAAAAAAAAAAACCTTTTTCAAGTATACAAATACTTCCAATGGAGCCATGTACACATCAAGATGATAGATAAAATCATGTGCACACTTGGAATACATGCTTTTACATGCACCTGAATATGAGAGATGAATTTCTTTGACTGGGATTGTATCAAGTACTGTTGGAGGAGAGCGTGTTACTGCAACTTAATGACTATTTGGAACCATATGTCAATATAGCTTTGATGCCCCTGGTCCACTTGCTGAGGTGGATCACCTTGGATTTCCTCTTCTATTATGACATTCAAAGCTTCCTCTTTTTGTTGATTGTTCTCTTGAACACATGGAGGACATGCTGGTAAACATGAGGAAACTTTCTCAACATTTGATTCTGATGCAGGATCTTCATCAAGTGCAACCCTTGATCTTTTGATCTCCTCATTTGGATATTCTTCTTCTTGATGTTGTCCTTCAATGACATTAAGAAAAATATCTTCTTTGCAATACCTTTGTTGAACTAAGATGAATACCATCTAGATCAAGAGGACATGTTTGGAAGTGTTGTACCTTAGCATTGTAAGTGAGCTGAGATACTTCATTGTATGGGTTTGGAAATGGTGGTACATGTAGTTGAGTGGGGGCGTATATATGAGATGGATGTGGTTGAGGCTGTGGTTTTGTTGGAGGTGGATGGTAGGGATAGCATGGAGTTGGCTATGAAGGATATGGAGGGAAATATTGAGGATATTGTTGATTTTCCCAATAAGGTCCTTGCCAACCATGTTTCCAAGATTGGTTTTGGGGTTTATATGGCCAAGGTTTCCAAGGAGGGAGTGTGTCCCAATTAGTTTGAGATGGATGTGAATAAGCTTGAAATTGTGAAGTGGGTCCTTGCATCATATCAAGTTGAATAGGCTTCCGGGTATCCTTGGAGCTACATAACATAACTTCTTTGGTGATTGCCTTTCCCCATTGTCTTCCTGGTAATTTTCTTTAAATCTGGGGAATGATGTACAACATTTAGTATCATATGATTTTGCATGGATAACAAAAATACCAGCGTCTTATTTTTTCTCTTTTTGTATTCTTAACATTTCTACTTGTTCTCTTAGATTGCTAAGAATTTCTGTTTTAAGTTGTCAATAAAATTTCCAAGTTCACCTTGCCTTAACAATGTTGAGGCAGATTTACTTACTCTTTCCCTTCCTCTTGATATGCGCTTGCATGTTTCACAAATTTATTCAAATGAAAATTGGTATACATCTCCTCCACTCATGAGATTAAGGAGATAAATCCACTCATCCCTAATTGTTCTAAGTAAAAGGGTTTTTAGTGTGTCAAATCCTACATGATGCACTTTTTCCCTCTTAACATTAAACACGAACCTATCTATGAGATCCTCAAGGCTCTCATCCTATTTTTGATTCATTCTAATTTTTTTTCTTTAAGATCATGGTTTTTATATTTTCCTAGAACTATATTTTGCATATCATTCCATGATCTTATTGAATTATTACCTAAACTCATGAACCATTTAAGAGCTTTATCCTTCAATGTTGCAGGAAACAATATTAGTTTTTGAGTGTGTGATAAGTAGCCATAAGATCTACAAAGTATCTCAAATTCAAAGAGAAATGTTTCCGTAATCTCTGTCCTCATACCATGGAATTTTGGAAGGAACGATGGAGGGATGTTATTCATATGTACACCGATGTCCATATCTTGAATGGGAAACCCAATAAGATCTTCTTTATTGTCATCATAACCATCCATCTATTCTACCTTCAAAAGTGTATGGTGATGTGGTTCTCACTGCACCACATGGTCAAGTGGGGGGGTTGGTATTTGAGAAGTAGTTTTTTAAAAATTTTCTGAGTATCCCTACTCCTATGAGGCATGAAAATCAGATTTTTTTTTGTATTTTTCAATATTTTGGAAAAAAACATGAAAAAAGAAATCAGAAAAGAATGCTAAAAAAAAATCAAAGCATCTACTAGAAACCTCCCCAACAACGACGCCAACAAGTGGTGAGGCTGGTGGAGAAGCGGAAGTACTATGCGGCAGCGGCAGCGAAATGCAAAATGCGATGGGAAAGAAATTGCAAAATGTGAAATGCGGCGAGACAATGAAGCGAAATGCGAAATGCGATAAGTCAGATGACGTGGTAGTAGAACAGGTGGCAGAGCACTTTAATCATATTGAAATCAATGGAAAGGAGTGGTAACATTTATGGAGAGCGGATGGATATTGCGAAATGCGATTGCGAAAAGGAATTGCGGGAAGTCTTAAAGGGAAAAGGGTAAGGTCGATTTCTAAAGTATTTTCAACTGTTTTCGTTAATAATCAGCAAAGGTAAAGTGAAAAAGAAAATCGCAAAGATATTGATGAATGACAAAGGAAGGAGATGGAGGATCCTGCGAGATGTGAAATGTGATAGCGGGAATTTCGAGGAGGAAAGGCAGAGGTAAAAAAAAATGTGCAGCAGCTGATAAGAAGAGAAAAAGGAGGGAAAAAGTGTAACACCAAGATGGAGAGGAATTAGAAAATGAAGCAAATCGACTTAATGAAATTCTTTGGAACTTTTGATGGTTATTCCTGCAAACAACCCTATTGATCCATGCATGAAAAATAGATGAATGCGCGATAATACAGTGAAAGAAAGACTCGGACTGGTAATGAAATTTCTTCCCTAAACTCAAAAACAATGAACAAAACGTAATTTTTTTCCCGTGGGAAGGTATACCCTCCTCAAAATCTATGGACACAGATGAGAGGGGAAGGCATGATCCACAAATTTTGGAGTTTTCCTCTATTCTACTACTCTCATAAGCAAATGAAAAACTACAACAACACACTGAAAGAAAAAAATAAACAACAATGAAACTATCAAAAATAAAACTAGCTAAATGACAAAAAGGAAAGAATGGAAAAAACATATAAGTTGAGGCACATGGGTTGGGCCCTAACCCACGAGCCCAGCTCTCTGGAACTAGATCAATAAAAATTGATCTGAATACTCATTGCATTACAAAAATATAGTCTTATTACATCTCGAAGGTCTTAAAAAACAAAAGCCTAATAGCTTGCAACAAATGTTCCGAATGGAATCGAATCGACCCTAATTAGCTCTTGATAAGCTTTATTTATCCTTAAGGGCAAGTAAAAACACCTCCCTAAAAAATAGTGATTGAGTCCACTTTGACTCCAAGTAAACCATAGATTAAGTCACTTCGTCCTCAGTCTGCTTAGCTTCCTTTGATAGTTAAGGAGGGTGGACAAACCCCTTGAATCTCTCCAAGATTTCTCCATAATTTCTTGACACTATGCTCATTTATTCTTCGATCTTGATCTTCTAGTGGCAAGGAGAAAGTCCTTAAATTATCTCCTTCTCCAAATTTGCATAATCTGCCCAATATTCTCACAATATTCTACAAAAATAACTAATATTGGGCACACACATGAAATTACCTTTAAACCTTCCTAAGAACATATTAAAGTTTAAGAAAACATTATTAGGTGTAGAAGGAGAGATTTAATATATCTTTTTATGTGCATAAGAAAGGTAGATGGGCCTAAGAAAGGTTAGATGGGCCTAAGAAAGGTTAGATGGGCCTTATTTTGTGTCTAATTTAGAGGTCCATCAAATATCTCTTCCATTCGTTTAGGAACTTGTAAGGTTATTTTATCTATTTCCATGGTTCTACTTTTTGATTGCTTGAAGTCGGCAGGGTAAAATCACTCAAATATTATAGTTTTGAATATCACCATTTTTTTTTCGTTTTGCACATTTTATCTGAAAACTTTAAAAAATAATTTGCAAAGTAAATACTTATATTTGAATAAGAAGAAACATATTTCATTTTCAGCTACATGAAAAATATATCATTATGATTTTGAGCATTGACTGGGTTCTGTTAAATTCAATGATTTTCTAACATCCTCTCTTCCACCATTTTTCATCAACTGAATATTAGAGCACGGTGAGGGTATACACTTTAATTAGTACCTATTCTATAATATTTGTTTAAGTGAACATATGATTGTCAACCTTATGTTAAAATATGAAATTTATGAGGAAGGACTGTGAATTCTTTTATTTTATTTATGAGGTAGGGGTATTATTACCTTTTCTTAAGAGCTGCAGGGGACTGTCACATTGCAGGGGGCCAAAAGGCATAATGAGAGGTTGTTTGGGCTTGTTGTAGGGTACCACAGGTCTGTAAAAAACCTTGGAGGAAAGCTGGGTAGCGTGGAGAGGGCTGGAAAGCCTAATCTAGGTCTGTTTTTCCCCTAGATAACTATGTGTGACAACATGGGCTAAAATAACAAGGACCACACCTATTAGAGGGTAGTTTGGAGTTATTTGAAGGGATAAAATAAGACTGATTAAATCCCTAACCTATTAACTTGATCTACAACATAGTTGCACCAGAATTAAGGTATGTGATGTTCTTTTAAATTTGAATTTGTTGCTAGGTGGATGGGTGTCCTAGCTTAGGACAATTTAGTAATCATCTTATGAAAAGTTCATCAATAGTAGTGCATGTGTCAAGAGGAGCCGCAAGAGGTTGCATAGATGAGGTATGTTAGTCCTCTTGAGTTGATATGACTTGCAAATGGATGATGTCCTTGGAGAGGTAGGTTTGGATAAGTTTGTTAGCAACCATGTGGAGGGGTTTCTTAGATGTTGCATCCCCTAAATAGGAGCAGATGCTACAATAAGGATTGGCCACTCTTGGATGGTTGGAGGGAAGTGTGAGAGTGGATCATGTGTGGATGAGATTGGGCATTTATAGTATACTAGAGGAGAGGGTGATAGTGCCCAAGTTGGAGCCTAGTGTGCAACACCTTGATGGACAAAGGTAGTTTCTAGAGTGGTATTTGTTGAGCTCAAGGGCATGATCAACCAGGAGAAATTTTTTGGAGCCCGAGAATTTTGTGTGGAGAAGGAATTCTACAATAGATGATGGGTGGTTCTCCTAGCCCATGTTCATTGTGGGAGATGGAAATATTGTAGTGATAGGTGGTAGCCCTCAGTGCCCTATGTATGTCTTCATCGGAGAAACACAGGAATACCCTAATGGGCTAAAGTTCCTGAGTAGCTGAGGAGAAGCAGTGGGAAAATTGAGAGTTGTTCATAAGTGGAGTTGTGAACAACTTGAAAGGAGTCTAGATGTGTTGATGTGTTAATATACAAATGATCAACTAGTGAGAATATTGATAACTGAGGTTCAATGGTCAAATGTACTTGGAGCATTGATAGAGGTAGGAGATGCAGATCGAGAGCCGAAGGACTGGGCAGGTACAAGGTACAACCAAGAGGAGATGAGAGAGAGCGCTACATCAACAAGATGGTTAGAGTATCTTGTTGAGGGCAGATTGGTTGTCGATGTACTGACACCAAGCCCCAGTTTGTATCTTTTACTAGTGGATGATTGAGGGCCATTATCCTTGGGACGGGAGCCCTAGTCTGTTCCATTATATGTTGTTTAATATAACGAAGTTGGGTTGAAAAAGTAAAAATTTTTCTATATTATGTGCATGTGTGATTTACTATTGTTTATATTCCGCTGTGAAAATTAGTTCTGTTGATATTATTGGTTTAGTAGTGTCAGATATTTTAATATTCTATCATAGACCCAAGATCATGGAAATTCAACATGTTATCAGAGCGTATCTAAGCTACTTTGAGGGATAGTGAATAAGAGTGTGCACAACGAGAAACTCAGAGAGAGTTGTGGGTATCTAGATCATGGAGAAGAGGGTTCATCCGAAGACATGGAGATGTGGTCTTGAATGGCTTGGCAGCGAGATTGGTTGGGATTTTTGGTGGATTGGTGGCGAGCCTGGTGAACAAAAATTTGTTGTAGGGAAGATTGATGATCATGGACTTCCGTTTATTTTCCATGGATGGTTGGGACAACTCAAGGGTTAATTAGGCATGGATGGTATCACGTTGATCGAGATGGATTCATGTGATGGAATTCAGGTTGCTAGGCTATAATATCCATCAGATCGTGATGTTGCATATCTGAGATTGGAGGGAATTGCAGGAGTGGTATTTGATCTAGGAGGATGAGTGCTTGCAGGACTGAGCCAATGGAGATCGTGTGAGCTCAAAGGGAGTCTAGCCTTAGAGGGAGAAACCTTATGGAGGTTTGGGATCTTCAGGTTCAAATTTAATGAGGCAGAGGCACTACCGAGATTGTCAGACTCATTATATAGGTTATGTTGCAGTAATGGATGCCAGATGGGCTAATGTCACCAGAGATGGTGATGGTTATTTCCTAGTCTTGGAAGTACCTCCCTCTCTGAGAGGGAGTGTTGATTTTTGTGTAGCTTGGGAGGTACTCCAAGCCTTAGTGTTCGGGGTTTGGAGGGAAAAGTGCCACAAGAGCCATTTGTGGGCTTGGAATCCAAGCTTGGGGTTTTTCACCCATTGTTATTTGGGCCAAAACCATGAATAATTTGAGCATGCGAAAATTAGAGGTGATAGAGGATGGCGTGGAGAATCTAGTGCTTTGAAAATTACTCAAATTGGAGCTCTAGAACTTGAGATATTAATTTTTGAATGTTGTTGTCATGATTTGTGCAATTTGGATTGGGTTAAAGAGGACTTTTTGACAGTTGGCATGGATCCATTGGAGCCCTCATTGAATTGTATAAACACGAGGTGAGCTAACATAATTTTGAACATCCACAAGTGATCAATTCATAAGAAAATAACATCCAAATCTGGTCGCAGGCTTGGAGGACAAAGCGTGCAGGAAAAAGGGATTTTTTGACACTTATTTATGTCTTATTACAAGAGGAGGCCAAAACTTCTAGGTGGATTTCCGGGCAAAATTTGATTATGCGTAGGGGTATTCTTACCTCTATTTGAGAGCTGCTGGGGAATTTCACATTGCAGGGGGTCAAAAGGCCTAATGAGAGGTTGTTTGGGCTTGTTGTAGAGTACTGCATGTCTGTACATAACCTTGGAGGAAATTTGGGCTGCGTGGAGAGGGCTGGAAGGCTTAATCTAGGTCTGTTTTCCCCCTAAACAACTATGTATGACAATAGGGGCTAAAAGAACAAGGAACAAAACTATTAGAGGGCATTTTGGAGTGATTGGAAGGGATAAAAGAAGTCTAATTAATACCCTAACCAGTTAACCTAATATACAATAGAGTTTCACCAAAATTAAGGTATGTGATGTTATTTTGAAGTTGAATTTGTTTCTAGGTGGATTGGTATCCTAGCTTAGGACAATTTAGTGATTATCTAATGGAAATTTCATCAACAATAGTGCATGTGTCAAGAAGATCAACAGGAGGTTGCAGAGAATAGGTATGTTTGTCCTCTTGAGTTGATGTGATTTGAAAATGGATGATGTCCTTGGAGATGTTGAGAATTTGGAGGGCTGGAGGTTAATACAAATTATCTTTTTGATAATTACTTGTGACCTTACTTGAGATACTTATGTTTTCTTCTTCTTTCAGTTTAGTTAATATTTCATCAAGTCAATTATCAAAATGCACAAGACACAAAAGTTAGGCTCCTAGAGCCAGGGTAAAACCTCTCCCTCTTGGAGAGGAAAACCCTAAAACAATTCTTCTTATAGATCTTCAAATGACAAGTACCATGACCTAGAATTAGACCCTTAACCTAGATATGCTTCCAAGACCTTGATTCAACTTCTTCAACCTTGAATCCTCTCTTCACCAAATTGCTTAGTTCTGCATCAACGCCTTGATCTTCACCTTGCATATGCTTGTAGTTGAATTGTTTGAACTGTAGGAAGGTAAATTTCAGATTTACCTTCCTCACTTTCTCCCACCTTAAGGTCCGCCTTTCTTCTTGTAATTACTATCTTAGCTTCTTCCTTCAAACAGACTGTCCTCAAATTTATTTTTCCAGACCTTCTAGCTAGTTCTGGAATCACATTTATACCTTACACATATCTTCAAAATCCACACTGTATACTATCCTTTTATCTGCATTAATGTTTCAATAAAGTCCGCATTCATGTTTAAGAAAAATTCACATTCAAGTTTCAGTGATGTCCGCATTCATATCCTTCACCTATGTTTTAGATCCACATCCTTTTCTGTTCCTGCACCTCTGTTTCAGATCTGCACTGTAATCTTCATTTTTATTAGAAGTGTTCCTGAGATTTAATCCGCAAATTTGCCTGAGATTGATCCGCAAATTTTAGAGGTACACGAGCTTCAGTCCCTCTGTTCTACACAACCTAGATGGGTATTTATATTTGTCACAATATGTAATTAAGCCGACCAGTGTTTGAATGGGTGTGACTGATCTTAGACCGACTTGTCCAACGATTATGAGGCCGACTTATCCAAGGATTATTCCGGCAAGGTGACAACTGCTTTTACTGCATTTGGAGATTGTCTTCCAATGTTGCATTGAGGGTTGTTGTGAGCTTATTACACAAGGTCCTGGAGCATATAGTTAGACTTAACTCAAACCTATTGGACATCAAGAAGAAGTCCATCTATTTATTAAATTATTCTCATGAAACCATGAAGAAAATCCAACAATAATATATATTATTTTGACTTATTCTTTTTCATAATTACATAATTACATAGTGAACATGAAGGCCGACCTAGTTACACTTTTCAACACTCTCTCTCAACTAGGGAGGTATTCAATAGGCACATGGTTACTTTCAAACTGAAGAATCTCATAAGAAGAATCAGATTGGTAATCACATCTGTGTAGAATCATGTCAACCAGCATTGTCCTAGTGCAAGGCCTTGACTAACAACCCCATCTCTCATCAAGACAATGGGCTACAATGCTGGAGAGACACATGACTAATAGACACCATAATCATTGTCTCTCCAAGGTACATACCCCACCTAAGTATTCCTAGAGTATGACCTTGTTGGACTATTCTTCTCTTGGGTAGCCAGCCCTCAAATAATATCGGTCCATGACTAATCTTATCTTAAATTTCCTATCTCATTCTCAAAGAGTATCGAATGCCAGATGATTACCCAATCCTCCATTCTATCTTCCAGGTGAAGACCAGAATGATGTATCTATCCATTCTCTTCACATGGCCTTCACTAAGACTTACGACTGTTAATCTTGGTCTAGTGCATGACACATGTAATAGAGATCACATACAACACTCCCTCTTAACACAGGAAGGACATACTTCAAGTTTCTTCCACCAGGCTCCTTATCGACTAGGGTCCTACAAAAGCAATCCAGCTACTCATGAATAATTCCTCCCCTCGATTTCATGGTTTTTGATATTGAGGAATCTTCAACTTTTGGCTTCATAGGGAACATATTATCCATCACTTTCAGTCACAAGTCATGTCCACTATCAGAAAGTGATTCATTAGTCTTTCTCATTTGGTCCACTGTTATGTCATGCTACTTTCCTTCGAATCATCTCCAAGGATCATACCTCCTTTCTCATGATTAGCAGCCCTGCACAAATTCATCTAGATAAACATATACATATGAACTTTTAAAACAAAATTTACCTTAGTGATGATCTTTCACCATGACATCTTCCTGTAGGCATCGACATCCTTCATATAGATTGACACATCTCCTAATGATATGTTTTTGCCAAGGGTCTTCTTCTTTACCAGACTTCTGTTAGAGTCTACATATCTTCCCAGGAGATCTCCTAGTTACATCTTCTTGGCCTCTGGATAATAATTGCCTCTTGACATGGTTGCATTTCATGATCTCTTCCTCTCTGCACATGCTTCATTCCAAGGATCTTAAAATTTTTCCAATTTATTGTTTATGTACATCCACCTCATATTCTATGAGGACTTATTGTGTTGATTTCATCTGTCAGTGCACTGAGAGATCCTCCTTCATTCTTCTAAATATGGAAGTCTATTACCTGCAATCATATGACATATCTTCATAGCATCCAATATCAGCATATATGTCTGCATACCTCATATCTATTTCCTTGAGTCATCCTGTAGCAATTTCTCTAGAATGAAGAGCTTCATTCCTTTGGCTTGCTCCATCAATATGTCATCACCTCCAGAATTCTGTATCCATGATGACCCTTGATCTGATGACTACATTTCTTTAGTAGAGTGGTTTTCCAAAATCTGTTTCATCGAGAGCTCCTTCCATGCTTCCATAGAGATGTTTCTTAATGTACATTGCTTTCTATCATACAATTTTACAATCAATCAGAGATCACTTAAAGAGAAAGATGATCTCAATCATAATAGAGATATCTCGCTTTCTCTTTATTAGATATTTTAGCATCAGGTTCTTCTCTTTCATTTGTGACATGGGCTTCTTCCTTTTTCCTCTTGTCCTTTCCAAATTTAGGACAATATCTTTTATAATTCCCAAGCTCATTACATCTAAAGCATTGTACGTTGTCCACATTTCTTCTTTTATTTTGAGGGAAAATTTTTCGAATCTTCCTTTCTTCCTGTATGAGGCTGCAAAGGCATGATTCTCTTCACTTGGTCTTGTATCGGGTTTGGCCTTTAGTCTCGTTTCCTCTATTTTACATAGAGACTGTTATCACTCAAATTTTTTCAAAACATCATTGTGTCAACTCTGTTTTTGATCATGGTTTCAAAAATGGGTTTGAAAGTCATTTTAGGTTTTGGTTAAGGGTAGGTTAGAGTTTTTATAAGTTTAAAGGTCACCATTGAATTCAAATAAAGTCTTTAGAGGTCCATTCCATGATTAAATACTCACATCTTTCATTTAGGGATCATTTCATAAGATTTTGGGTTAAATTTCTGCAATTAGCCAAGAATCCTCCGTTTCGTAGTGCCGCTAGTTCAAAAAAGAGGATTTGCGCTACGAAAGCGCTGATACTTTCGTAGCGCAAACTGCGAAAAATACATTATGGGTGCTACGAAAGTGCGGTTTCTTAATCGTCTTGTCAATTAAGCCAAAATCTGTCAGAATCCGTTGGGGCATGATAGGATAGGGGTATGGTGAGTCCGTTAGAGATCAGATTCAATGTACTTACCTGTCTCACAATCATCATTGTCATGACAGGGCATGAGTGAAGCATCATTCAGTTATGATATGACACCTTAAATTCAAAATCTTGCCTAATTTGGTCATTCTCGTTTTCATTTGCTTCCATACGAGTGTCTAAGCTCTGAAGCAGTCAAGATAAGCCCGTGGGTGTTCTATACAAAGGCTATCTTCCATATTCTCAAGCGAGGCTGTTCCATAATCAAGTGAGGCTGTTTCATATCCTAATCAAGCGAGGCTGTTTTATAGATTCAAGAGAAACTGCCAGGTTTTTCTAAGAAGCATGGCAGAGGAGAAGAAAGTCCACAGAGGGGGACATTGCTTAAGATATGAGCCTGAAAATGTGAAGGCTATAATTGAAGATCAAACAGTGATGGAGGCTTTTAGCAAAGCAGGTTGTCTCCAGTTTTGTGAAAAGCTGCAAGGTTGCCACACACAGTTGTCTAAAGAATTTGCAATAAACTTCAGTGGAACAACTACCAAAGCTGGGATGTTAAATGTGCCAGTCACACCTGAGATTATTGCTTCTGTGACAGAAATACCAAGGGGCAAGAGAATTTGTTTAAAGGTTTTAAGTTTGACATGGAACCATGCAAGGAATTCATGAAACCTGAGTATGAAGATATGGACCTAAACAATGCAATACCTAGAAGCTGTATCAAAGACACCCATGCCAAGCTGCTGTTCAACATTCAAAGATACTTTACATGTGAAGGCATGTACCATAAAGTTTATACTTATCATTTCAAGCTGCTTCTGCATTTCACCGGTATGATATCACTAGATTTGCCCTTTTACTTGCATAGGAGCCTTGCCAAAATGGCTGATAAAGTACAAGCCAAGTCTGATGGTTGTGAAACATCTTTGTTTCACCATGGTTTGATAAAGTTATTGGTGTTGAATAAGCTTCAAAAAATAAGTAGGGACTGGTCTTATTTTTTGTTTATGAATGGTTTTGAATTGGAGAACCTAACCCCAGCTAGAAACCCTAAACCTAAAGGAACTCCTTCAATACTAGTAGCAGAGTCTATTCAGACTGTGGTTGTAAAGTCAAAGAGGTTTGTAAAGTTGAAACCAAGGAAACAAGTTGAGGAAAGGACATATAAGACACAAGTTCTTGTTGCAACAACTCCATAACCTGCAAAACAGAGGTCAAAAAGTGTCAAAGAGGCAAAACAGAAACAAGTTGCCAGCAAGCAGGAAATTAAGAGAATGACAAGAAGCCAAGCAGTGGCATCAAAGGGAAATTTTTTTTTTTCAGGTACAGAGGACAACCTAGTAATTAAAGGAAATTTAGATGAAATTATTCATGCAATTGATATAGAAGAGACACCCATCGTGCAAGCTGATTTCATTGAAGTAGATGAACACAAATAGAAAAAGGCTAAGTCAGCTAAGAAACTTGACTTTGAGGATGAAAATGCAGCCTTTATCTTTCAAGTAAGGAAGCCTTTAACTAGGCATGCTAAGAAGCTCAAGGAAGGCAACAAGGAGGTCCAAGAAACTATTGAAACAGCCAGAGTCCCTGAAGAGGTGGTTGATCTCTTATCACCAATAGTGGAGCATGCAACCATTAATACAATGAAGGGAAAAGAACACATGACAAAATGTCAACATCTTGAGGAGAGATTGAAGCTAGCAAACCAAGAGATTGCAATGATGAGAAAGAGGGCTAGAAAGCATAGTATTAAAAAAACAGAGTTCAAAAGAATGAAGGCACTTTGGTAAGGTCAAACTGTTTCTAGGTTTGAAATTCCAAACAGTGCAGAACAATTTTTTACATGGACAGTTCCAGCCATCAAGGAAGCAAAGTTTGTCAGAGTGATCAATACTCACTTGAGAGCCAGTAATAGAAGACTAAGAGACCAAGTGGAGGATTTGGAGCTACAACTGAAACTGACTCAGGATGAACTAAAAAACAAAGGTGCAAAATGACAAATTATTAAAAAAAGTCAAAGGCTAAATCAAAGGGAAAATGAAGAATAAATCTCATGAAATTTGGGTTTTTAGTTCATATGACTGTTTGTTTTGATTAAAACAATGGTATTCTGAAGTTTTGGTACATTTTTGGTTTGAATTTTGAAGAAATCTGGAAAAAACTACTCACTCAGCAGTTTCGTAGCATAAATAGTGCAAAAAGGGTGAAAAGCGCTACGAAACTGCTTTAACAACTTTTTTCACCCTTTCTCATAAATTTTTGGAGGGAAAATTTTTGTATTATGACCTGAAATTGCTATGTAAGTTTTCTTAAGTGAATATGAAGATAGCCCTAGAGGAAAGAAAACAAAATTTGAAGGAAAATGGGTTAAAAGACTGCGCTATGAAATTGTGCTATTTTCATAGCGCATGTTTGTTTCTGCTATTTTGGACAGTTTGATGGTGATTTTGTATAGCTGGCACTTAAGGATGATTTTGGGCATATGTTATTTCAGTTCCTGATGACAAATAACCTCGAAGTCATGGGTTCATAGTGGTCAGAGTGTCTCAAGAACACAAAGAATCCTAATCCTAGAAAACAGGGGATAGTTTCCTAGTTTGCAGGAGATCAGCATTAAGGTCATAAAGTGTTGGAGCTTATCATCTGGATTTGACCTTATGGGGATATGATTGGAAAATGATGTAATCTAGTTTAGATAAGGTTTTTATGAGTAGAGTTAAGAAGTTTGAGTCCTATTTGTAATAGGACTGTTCATTAACTTTGCAGTTGTCATTTTGTAATAAATACAATGTCACATGGTTAGGCAAGGTGTCAAAAAGTAGGAATTTGATGTATCTAGCTCAGGATAAGGTTATCCTATGTTTTAAATGATCTATAAAGATGAAGAAGTCGAAATGCTAAGGGTTGGAAATTTTTTAGCAAAAATACTGTGTTTATTGTAAGTGTGACTGGTTTTCAGCTTCATACAGAGTTTTCTACTTAGCCAACTCAAGATTCATAAAGAGTTCTAGTGTGTTCTTGTTCTAATGACATCTTTTTACTATCCTATTGCAATGGTATTTTCTTACGTTACTCAGAATTCATCATTGATGCTCTGACTTCCTTCATAGACAAACTGACTGTGTGTTTTACAGTTTCACATGTGTTTCTCAGGACTAGAAATCTGATATGCCTTGACTTCCATGCTGAGTAGATTGTTTTGTTTTACTAAAGCTATTTTGACTCCATAAACCCAATGTGCACTTGCTAATGTGATTTACAACCAATTTCTATCATTTATCTACTTATTACCCCACATAGAGTTAGCCATCTATATTTCTATCGAAAATCACTAACCATTGAGAGAGCCCTCTCAGGTTGAGGAGGCTAAGCCTCAATCAAAATATTGGTTTGAAACAGTTACATAAGATTGATTTGATTGGCAGCCTATCAGGTCTGATTTTGTGATAACAGATACCATAAATCATGGAATGGGGTGGCTTATTTCTTCCCATATTGACTGGAAGTGAAGTTTCCTCATTCCTCTGGTAGAGCATTCAACACCACTGTAGTCATCTTAGTGTCAGACATCACTTCTCCTAGTTCCTGCAGTTGATCTCTTATTTCAGAAATCCTCATGAAGTATGGAGTGATTCCTTCTTCCCTTGATAATTTAATTTTTTATAGTTCTTGTCTCAGAGAGATTGCTTCTCCAACAGTACTCACAGAGAATAGCTTCATCGATTTCTCATATATTTGTTTTGCAGCCTTTAGTTTTTATACATAGGGAATGAGAGAGTCTTTGATGGATTCTATGAGAATCCTCTGGACTTTAATTTATCCCATCATGTACTTGTCTTGGGCTGGAGCATATTCTTTTGGGGGTTGAACAATAGATCCTTCCATATAGTCCATTACTTCGTCTTCAATTAAATTCAAGCCTATCCTTTTCTTCCATGCACTAAAGTTTGATGACCCAACCAGCTTGTTGCTTTCTTTACAATAAGGCATCTTGACAGACAGGGTCATGAATACTTACTTGAGTGGATTGGCTTGCAACTTTCTTGATGATGATTGAGAATGAAGTCAAGGGTTTCCTTTCTTCAGAGTTGGTGTACTTGAACCCTTGATTATAAAGAATATCTTCAGAACTTGAGGTTCTCTTCAAACAATGTCTTGAGTGAAAATATTTGATGGAAAATATTATTTTCTTGAATGAGTTAATATCACTTGAAGTAGCTAGATAGTCTTATTTGAAAACTGATTAGAATTTCCAACCCAAACTTTTGATCTTCGCTTCTTTGAGTGTCTTTGTTGACAAGCAGCCCTTGTGTTCAGTACCTTAGCTCTGATACCATGTTGAGAATTTGGAGGGCTGGAGGTTAATACAAATTCTCTTCTTGATAATTACTTGTGACCTTAATTTGTGACCTTACTTGAGATACTTATGCTTTCTTCTTCTTTTAGTTTAGTTAATATTTCATCAAGTCAATTATCAAAATGCACAAGACACAAAAGTTAGGCTCCTAGAGCCAGGGCAAAAACTCCCCCTCTTGGAGAGGAAAACCCTCAAAGAATTCTTCTTATAGATCTTCAAATGACAAGTACCATGACCTAGACTTAGACCCTTGACCTAGATATGATTCCAAGACCTTGATTCAACTTCTTCAACCTTGAAACTTTTCTTCACCAAATTGCTTAGTTCTGCATCAGCAGCTTGATCATCACCTTGCATACGCTTGTAGTTGAAATGCTTGAACTGTAGGAAGGTAAATTTCAGATTTACCTTCCTCACTTTATCCCACCTTAAGGCCTGCCTTCCTTCTTGCACTTACTGTCTTAGCTTCTTCCTTCAAACAGACTGTCCTCAACTTTCTTTTTCCACACCTTCTACCTATTTTGGAATCACATTTATACCTTATACATATCTTCAAAATCCACACTGTATACTATCCTCTTATCTGCATTAATGTTTCAACAAAGTCCGCATTCATGTTTAAGAAAAATTCACATTCAAGTTTCAGTGATGTCCGCATTCATATCCTGTACCTCTGTTTCAGATCTGCACCCTTTTATGTTCCTGCACCTCTGTTTCAGATCTGCACCCTTTTCTGTTCTTGCACCTCTGTTTCAGATCTGCACGGTAATCTTCATTTTTATCAGCAATGTTCCTGAGATTTAATCCGCAAATCTGCCTGAGATTGATCCGCAAATTTCAGATATACATGAGCTTCAGTCCCTCTATTTTGCACAACCTAGATGGGCATTTATAGTTGTCACAATCTATAATTAAGCCGACCAGTGTATGAATGGGTGTGACTGATCTTAGGCCGACTTCTCCAAGAAGTATTCCAGAAAGATGACAACTGTTTTTACTACATTTGGAGCTTTTCTTCCAACGTTTCATTGAGGGTTGTTGTGAGCTTATTCCACAAGGTCCTGGAGCATATAGCTATAGCTAGACTTAACTCAAAACTATTGGAAATCAAGAAGAAGTCCATCTATTTAATAAATTATGCTCATGAAACCCATGAAGCAAATCCAACAATAATATATATTATTTTGACTTCTTCTTTTTCATAATTACATATTACATAGTCAACATGAAGACCGACCTAGTTACACTTTTCAACAGGAGAGGCAGGTTTAGAGAATTCTGTTAGCATCCATGTGGAGGGGTTTCCTAGATGTTGGATGCCCTAACTAGGAGCAGATGCTACAACAAGGATTGGTCACTTGTGGATTGTTGGAGGGTAGTGTGAGAGTGGACCAAGTGTGGATGAGATTGGGTATTTATGGTCTGTTGGAGGACAATGTGATAGTTCCCAAGTTGGATCTCGGTGTGCAAAACCTTGATGGAAAAAGGTAGTTTCTAGAGTGGAAGTTGTTGAACTCAAGGGTTTGATCAAACAGGAGAAGTTTTGTGGAGCTTGCAACTTGAGTGTGGAGAATTACTTCTACAACAGATGATGGGTAGCCCCCCTAGCATATGTTCATTGTAGGAGATGAACACATTATAGTGATAGGTGTCAGCCCTCCGTGCCCTATTTTGGTCTTCATCGGAGCAACGTAGGAAGACCATAGTGGGACAAAGTCCCTAAGTAGCCGAGGAACAATAGTGGGTAGATTGAGATTTGTTCACAAGTAGAGCTGTGAACAACTCGATAGGAGTCTCGATGTGTTGATGCGTTGATAGACGAATGATAAACTAGTGAGAAAATTGATAGCCAAGGTGAATTAGTCAGATGGACTTAGAGCATTGATAGAGGTAGGAGCTACAGATCGGGAGTCGAAGGACTGGGCAGGTATAGGGTACGACCGAGAGGAGATGAGAGAGCGCACTGCATCAGCCAGATGGTGAAAGTATCTTGTTGAGGGAATATTGGTCGTCGATGTACTGACACAAAGTCCCCGTTTGTATCTTGTACTAGTGAATTATTGAGCACCATTATCCCTAGTACGAGAGTCCTAGATTGTTGTATTATATGTTTTTTAATATAATTAAGTTGGGTTGAAAAATGTAAAAAAGTTGTCTATATTATGTGCATGTGTTATTTACTTTTGTTTATATTCTGCTGTGCAAAGTAGTTCTGTTGAGATTCTTGGTTTGGGAGCGTCAGATATTTTAAGATTCTATACTAGACCCAAGATCCTAGAAATTTAACAATGACAAGCATGAATTTATCACTCTGAGCTTGGGACACAAGAGAGCTTTTATGTTTTAGGATCTTCAATATTTTAACTTTTAAGAGATAATACTTATCTTGGATATTATTTTGCATTTTCTCTGACATGTGTGTATTCTTTGGCTCATTTTTAGGTGCTTTGGGCTCCAAGGTACTAAATAAATTGTCGACATGAATTTATCACGGTGAACTACAGGTGAGTTAATTGCTCTGGACTTACAACACATGAGAGTTTTTCTGTTTTGGATTCTTCCACATTTTCAAATATGTAGGGATATCTCTCCATACTTTGGCATTAATTTAATTTATCACCCCGGACTTATAAGTGAGTTAATTACTCTAGAATTACCACATAGGAAAGTGTTTCTATTTTGGATTCTTCCACATTTTCATTTTTTAGAGATGTCTCTCCATACTCTTTTCTCGATATGCTTTTAGATTTTTCCAATGTTTCTTCTAACATATACTTGGAAACTTTAGCTTATCTTTTTGGTTAAAATTCATATAGGACAAGGTCAGACACATCTAACTAAGACAAATAAGTACATTTATAGTAAATCTTGTAGCTCATTTGTGGATTCTTATGGCCATATTTAAGTTTTGGCATCATTTTAGGTTTCGTTTCCAATATTAGCCAATGCGCACTCCATCAAGACTTTGCAAAAATATTTCATTGCCAATATTAGCCATTTCAATGAGTATATTGGTTGTAGGTTTAGTTCCAAACATTATGGTATGAAGAACCATCCTCGACTCTGAATGTTTCATTCTATTGGCATAATATAAAGCATCCCTCCCCCACTATTATAATGCGATCAATTCGTTGTAGGATCTTTTGAGGCTTTGATCATCACCCTTTCAGCCAATGGTTTCCCTTGCGAAAGGCTCAGATAGTTTTCCTCCCCCACTTTTAAAGGTACACACCACATTAAATCTAGTTAATTGATCATAGGAAAGGGGGTGAATGTCATTGTGGGGTAAGAAACATTATTGTCTAAAGGTGAGGGAAATGCTCCTTTATTCAGTGGCAATAGAATCCCTATATGGTTGTACTTAATTCCACTAGCACCTAACCATTTTGCTAGTTTCTAACCTTCCCATGAGGGGGAATTTAGCATGAAAGTGAATAACGACTTCCACTTAGCAGCGCCTCATTGAGAAGATAATAAAGGCAACTATGCAAAGGGACACACAGTTTGAATGGATTCGATTGTAGTTTCATCCTGTGATTCACCCGTTGAAGAAGTAATTGATGGTGTGAAAGCATTAGCTAGAACAAAGGAATCATGTGACAATGTAGGTGCATGTGCAGTTTAAGTAGCAACGGAGCAAGCAACACTAGTATTAGAGACTGCGTAATTACGAGATAATTCCATATTTCAAGCAGTGCATGACAGGTTCAATCCTTTCTACATCGAAAAATATTAGATTATCTATCAAGCTGCGACATCAAGGGCATTAAGGTAAGGTGAATGGCCCTAAACAACAAGTGTCAGACCAACCTTCTATGTGCTTGACATTTTTCAAGGCACATATGCTCATTCCCACATAAATGTTCTACATCATGACATTTTTCAAGGCACATATGCTCATTCCCACATAGTTGTTCTACATCATGAATTAGCTCATGAAAATGGTCCTCGTAACAACCCTTCATGAGGCATGGAGATTGATAGTCTCTTTTATGACAAGCATGCCTATCATGATCCCCAAACTCAATTTGGACAAGACACTGATTTTGCGAAGATAACATTCTTTATTGCACATATGTTTAGGATAATTGTGGACCCTCATGCCCAAACTAAATAGAGAAAAACTTATTATAACTGAATGAATTCTTAAAAAAGTCATAGACTTCCCCACATGTGTGATTTTTCTAATTTTACAGTCATGGGGGCCTTCATTCCCTGCCAAATATTTTCATTCCTCAACTGAATTCTCCGCTTCCTCTGCAAAAGGTACATTTTTCTGAACATGCATATCTACCCATGCAAGAATGATAGGTGACATCGCCTTCTTTCATGGATAGATTTTCAAAATCATTTAGAGCATTTAAATCCACAAACATAAAACCTTTGCTTAATTTATGCAATACCCAACCTATAACTGCCATTTTTTCACCTCATCAAAACTGGAAAAATCCACTACGTTTGACATCAACCACTGTTCAACTCGCTTTCGCCTTCAGTCGGCCAATGCACCCAAAAATATTTCGAAAGAGAGTGACACCATTCACCATAATTTCCTTTTCTTGGCACAACAATTTATAATATTGACCTGAGCTCAGAGAAAATGCTTCTAGTAACTGTTGTTGGTTCTTGTGAAAGTTCAAATTAAAAGTCAGTATTGGGGAAATAATTTATTGTGAACTCCTCAACAAGAACTGGAAAATAAAAAACTTATTTTTTCTCATCCAAATTAAATAGCATTTGGATTTCCTCTGTAGTAGAATGACATCCTTTATCTATACTATAACAGACTTCATTTTTTTCCTACAAAAGTCCAATCTTTAGCAGCAATTTTAACAATAACTAGCTTCACATCATTAATGAAAGCGGCATTGTTTGATAGCATGAATTCATCTCTTCTACTGTACTCGCGATTTCTATTAAGCTTTCTCGGTAGTCAGGACGATTATATGCAAGTACGCAACTATCTAAACCTTTAGAGGCCATTTAAATTAAGTCCATTTGCACTGCCAAAATTTGTCCATTTCATGCAAAGATGAAGGCTAATGTCACGCTGGATGGCCCACTCAAGGTAGGGATTTTCTACCTTGCAGCTCCCTTGTTATGATTATTGTGTCAATTAGTGTTTATAAAAATCGTTATTTTTTTTTTTATAAACACTAATTGACACAATAATCATAACAAGAATCTCCTCTACCAGAATCTCTGTTAACATTGCTGTAGTAACTTTTACTTCCACTTGGAACTAGGGTTTGAGAGGAGAGCGCAGAACTAGGGTTTGAGAGGAGAGCGCGGACAGGCGCAAGCAAGGAAGGGCACGACAGACAGCCACCTCGGCGGCCAAGCTCTGAGTAATGGCGGCCTCCTCAGGAGGAGGGGCGACGCCCACGTACAGGAATGTCACCAGCGGTGACCATGTGCTGCGTCCAGACCACCAGGCAGCGGCACAACAAAGAACAGGCCCTGTTTTAGGAGCAGATTGGCAAGCAAAAGTGAAGGGTCAATGTTTGCCGAGGGCAACCAAGAAGCCGAGGTTTGTGATTCCTACATCAAAGTTAGATGAATATAGACACTATATGAAGAATCATGCTCTGATCTGTAAGTTTATAGGTATTTGGCCTTCGGAGAAAGATTTATTAAAATGGATTCAAATAAAATGGCAGCCCAAGGGTCACATTGATCTAAAGTTTGGGGCCAAAGGATTTTTTACAGTTATTTTTTCAAACTTAAATGATAAAGAACACATTTTTGAAGGAGGTCCCTATTTCTATAGCAATGCGGGGCTCTTCCTACGCTAATGGGAGGAATGCTACAACCCAGAACAAGAGCAGTTTCTGGCAGCTCCTGTTTGGGTTCGGTTATTCGGGCTGCCCATTGATTTTTGGGACCCTTAAATTTTGGAAGGAATAGGCAATTCGCTAGGTAATTTTGTTAAAATAGCAGAGTCCATAGCCCGTGGACGTTACACATCGTTTGCAAGAATATGTGTGTACATGAATATATCTGAACCGCCTGAGATGATAGAACTGGAATATGAAGGAAAAGTGTGGCTACAACTTTTAGATTATGAACATATCCCGTTTCGCTGCAGACGCTGTCATGAATATGGCCACCTGTACAAATCTTGCCCCCTAAATGAAGCGCAACAGCAACCACAGCAAGCAAATAGATCAGATGAGCAAAATCGTCAAACAGAGGATGGGTTCATAACAATTAACTCCCGCAGAAGACCTCCAAGAGCAAAGAACAATGGACCAGGATTCGCAACAAAGCAAAACCTTCAAAAAACGGCTACAGTAAACAGGTATGAGGTCCTACAGAAGGAAGGAGAGGCAACGTCAGCGCAAGAGGAAGATGAATCGACAATGCTTGAAAACGAAGAAGACGATAAACCAGAAGGGAATGCAGTAGAGAACCAGAAACCACAGTCATCCAAAAGGAAAGCTGGACAGGAGACAGAAAACCAGGAAGAAAAGGAAACACCCGAACCGACCCCAATGGAGGTGGAGCAGCCCAAATAAGACTTGAGTGCAGAAGAAAAATTGCTGAAACGTCTATTGTTTGAATGGAGGAATCTTGATGACCGTTTCATCCCAGAAGATCAAAAGAAACTGTATAAAGAGACATTTGAGAATTACCTCACAGTACAGGCCTGGAAAGAAAGTCAAGAAAACGAACAAACATCAGGTAAGAAGCCAGTACCTACAAAGCCAGCAAAAAAAAGAGGACGTAGAACGCTGCAAGAATCTATACAAATAGTAGGTGAATCTCTGATAAATACAGGAAGGATAATGCCGTTAACTACGGTGTTTCAACAAATCCCTAAACACACATAATGAAAGTGCTCTCTTGGAACATAAGGGGTCTCAATAGTAAGGGGAAGCAGAGAAACTTGAGGAAGATATTGCAAGAGGAAAAACCACAGGTCATGCTCATTCAAGAAAAAAAGGTAACATGACACAAACTAGAAGAAATTATCCAGTCTTTAAAATTGCAATACCAAGCAATGGCCATAGATTCAGTAGGCACTTCAGGCAGCCTAGCAATCTTATGGAATACAGCTGAAATTACTACAGATGGGTGGATCAGTCAACCTAGGATTCTAACAGCAACCTTCAGACAAATAGGCGCAGAAGAGAGAATTCTCATATCAGCAGTATACGGACCCCCAATTCCAGGAGAGCGAGCGGCTTTTGTACAGAGTATACGCACACTAAAAAAATTACATGATGCACAGTACTGGTTGATAGGTGGAGACTTCAATATGATCTCGGACTTATCAGAGAAAAAAGGAGGTATAAGAAGGGAAGACCCTGATATGATACTCTTCAGAGATCTAATAACAGACCTAAGACTAGTTGATATCCCAACGATCAATGGGAAGTTTACATGGAATAACAGAAGAGGACAAAGATTCCAGGTAGCATCTCGACTGGATCGTTTTCTCGCCTCAGAAGCTTTCATAAGTCAGGACAAATATTTTGAAGCAGCAATTCTTCCAACCTTGGGATCGGATCATTGGCCAATCCGACTAGAAGTGGATGTCAAGGCAAGCCCTCATAACCGACCTTTTCGTTTTGAACAGTTCTGGCTAAGAGACCCGGGCTTCATGGATAAAATTAAAAACTGGTGGAACACAATACAAATAAGAGGGCGAAATAAAATGCATTCCTTTCAACTTCGTCTAAAACAATTAAAGGAGGAAATAAAAAAATGGAACAGAGATGAATTTGGGAATATACACCAGGAACAAATCCAACTAACAACAAAAATGAAGGAAATATAGCAACAGATAATTCTACAAGGCCGAACGCCAGAACTCGTGCTTGAAGAAGGTACCACACTTAGTCAACAGGAAGAGAGACGCAAACAAGAAGAGATCTTGTGGAAACAAAAGTCGAGGATACAATGGCTTAAGGAAGGAGACCGCAACACAAAGTTCTTCCATAACGCCATGTTGCAACGACGCCAGCATAACAGAATCTTCTCTTTGAAAACAACCAATGGGGAAAGGAAAATAAAACATGAAGAGATAGAGGCGGAGTTAGTGAATCACTTTAGAGACCGACTCACAGAACCCCAACCTAATCGGCAGACAGCCATTGAAAAAATTACAGCTCATATCCCAACACTTATCACTAGAGAGCAAAATTTGGCTTTGTTAAGAGAAATAACGCTAAAGGAGGTGGACGAGGTTGTCTTGAACTTGCCTAAGAACAAAGCTCCGGGACCAGACGGATTTACAAGCGAATTATTCATATCAACTTGGCCATTCATGGGCCCAGACATTTTGGAAGTGGTAGAGAAATCACGCAGATTAAAAACGGTATACCCAGCAATGAATGCAACCTTTATCACTCTTATTCCTAAGCACAAAGAGGCAGATACAGCAGAAGGGTTTCGGCCAATAGTGCTATGCAATGTTATTTATAAAATTATCTCAACGATCATGGTAAATAGACTGAAACCTTTATTGCCTACTCTCATTTCCCCGGAACAGACAGGGTTTGTGAAAGGACGACAAATCCTGGATGGTATAATCACAGCTCAGGAAGCCATGCACTCACTAAAAACTGATAAACGAAGAGGTCTGCTTATTAAGTTAGATCTATTGAAAGCATATGATCGCATAAGTTGGCAATATCTGATGCAGGTATTAAAAGCTTTCGGTTTTGAAGATCGATGGATTCAATGGCTGAGATCTTTCATGACTTCTGCCCACTATTCAATTTTAGTTAATGGCAGTCCGACAACCCCTTTTCAGAGCTCCCTGGTATTTGCCAAGGGGATCCTCTTTCCCCATTCTTATTCATAATAGCAGCTGAAGGCCTAGGCAGACTCCTCAAAGCGCATTTAGCAGAAGGAAAGTTACAAGGATTAAAATTATGGGGACCGAACCTCTCATTGACTCACCAGCAGTTTGTCGACGATGTCTTATTGTTTGGTCAGGCAACTCTGAAAGAATGTAAAGCAATTCAAAAAATTCTAAATATGTTCATGGCAGCTTCAGGGACAGAAGTGAATAATGGTAAGTCGAAAGTTTATTTTTTTAACTGTCCAATAGAGAGTCAGACCTTTCTTGCTAGAACACTGGGATTCCAATGTGGCTCATTTCCAATGAAATATCTAGGAATGAATCTACATCTTGGACCAAGAAGAATAGCTGATTGGAAAGACACCTTATTGAGGATAACCAATAGGATTCAGAATTGGGCTTTCAGGTCATTAAATGCGCCAGGACGACTCATCCTCTTAAAGACAGTGTTGCAAGCTCTACCGATCTACCAACTGTCTGCAAGAGCATGTCCAAAAGGAATTTGTTCAAAATTGGTAGGGCAATTCAAAAAATTCTTATGGTAGGGAGCTCAAGCTAATAGGAAATGGGCTCTCCTCTCTTGGGAAAAATTGCTAAAATCAAAAGCAACAGGCGGATTGGGCCTAAGGGATCCATCTATCTTAAATAATGTGATGGGAGCAAAGCTATGGTGGAGGTGGGTGCAGGGAGGCACAGATCTCTGGAAGACTATTTGGAAAATTAAATACGACATGCCTCAAACCATATCAGGCCGCTTAAAGACTGACATTATACCCAAAGGATCCCCAATCTGGAATCTAGCAGCACTCAACAGATATTTAATAAGGTCGCACAGCTTTTGGGAGATCAAGGATGGCGGCACAACGCTTTTCTGGGAAGACTCCTGGCAACAGAGGGAAAAACTATTCAGCAGACTGGATTTGGGCGAAATTTTCTTGTTTACAAGTAATCCCAACCAACGACTTCTACAGCATTATTGGCACCACAACAATCCAGATCAGTGGATGAAATGGAAAGATAAAACTACCTGGTCGACAGCTCTAGAAACCCAGCAATGGGGCAACTTAGCTAAGGAACTTAAAACACGGAAAATTAGGAAAGCAGAAGGACCAGACATACTTAGATGGGGATATATGACAAAAGGACTATTCACAATAAAAGAAGGCTATATGATTCAATCGCAACAAGGCCTTCAGGCAGGCAGATCTCTGTGGAAAAAAATCTGGGCATTAAAACACTGGCCAAAGGTAGAGTACTTCATATGGTTGGTCAGTCACAACAGGATTTTGACTTGGGAGAACCTTAAAAAACGAGGAATGATTGGACCCTCTCGATGCTTCCTATGTCAAGAAGAGTAGGAAACGACAGACCATCTCCTCATCTCCTGTCCTTATGTGCAACAACAGTGGCAAAAATTGGAAACCCTGTTCAGACAAACGGACAAAGATAACACCAGCATAATCGAGACAATCAGGAAATGGCAAAAAGGTAAATTTCAATGCCAAGTGGTCAACAGAGCATGGAACCTCTCATTTGGATTCCTTATATGGAACACATGGAAAGAAAGGAACAACAGAATTTTTAAAGACATAAAGCTTCCAATACAGCAAATCTGGCAAAGAACCGTTGAGAATATTCGAGAAACCATCCTCAGTGAAAGCTGGATAGACGAAGATTGGAAAGTGGTAGGTTTTGAAGTCAAAATTCTTGAATATTTAAATCTGAAACCCCAAATGTTATATAAGCATTTATGGAAGTTCAGACCACCAAGATAAACTACCGATGATCATTGGGCACACCCTCAATCAGGGTTCATTAAGCTAAATTATGACGGAGCTTCTAAAGGCAATCCGGGGCAGGCAGGAGCAGGGGGAATCTTTCGCAATTCGCAGGGGAATGTATGCCGGTTTTATGCTTTAGACTTGGGCCATGCAACGAACAATGAAGCGGAATTAACTGCAGTCCAACAAGGTATTATCATTGCAATCCGTGAAAATTATCATAAACTTATAATCGAAGGAGACTCTGCCCTTGTTACAAATATTCTCCAGAAATTGCAACAAGGAACACCTTGGGAGAAAATAACCCAAAGTTGGAGGACAGCAGGTCTCATTCAAGAAATAAGTCATTTGCTGAAGAGGATTCAATACATGGTGCCAAAACATATCAAGAGGAAAGGAAATGCAGCTGCAGATTACCTTGCAAATTGGGGATGCAAGAATAATGATAGGGCAATCGATGCTCGACCCATAGATGAAATCTGGGAGGTTGAATTATACCCCCTCCAAGTGATTGTAAATAAGGATCTTCAGACCCCCGATCGGGGTGAACACCTGGCGAACTAGAATTGACCATAACAATGATGGTGGTGGGATCTAGTACGAGGCAAGTTAAGTTCATAATGGGCCATTGGGATCATAACCAAAGCCAAGACAGGAACGAGCGAAGTTTAATGAGATCGCAGATCAGCCAGGCTGTGCTGTCAGTCGAAGGACAACCTCACTCTTGCATGGTAAGTTTCCTCTTTAATCCCCTCCATGCGGCCTTGCTCTGCTTATTGCATGCAAACGCTGGAGTTAGGCAGAAGGAGAAGATGCGCAGCGAGGCTCTGCTTGGTAAATCGACTGGGTGGTGGTATGTTCATAACCTCTTCTTTCTTATGAATATGGATAATCTTGCTCTTGCCCAGAATTGTTGGTGGCATATTTGGATAGATTGTACTGGTAATGTAATTTCTGCTTCTGGTTTACCTACTCAAAAGATAGTGAAACCATGTTTTCGCAACCCATGCAACCAGGCGGCCGCCTGGCAAGGCATAACGCGCTTCCCCAAGGCTGGTAACAAGCTTTTCACCTTCCATACGAGGGGGATTTGTTGGTACAAAGTTTGTAGTGTCAATAGCAGGGTAAAGGTTAGGGTCGGCTCACCTTTAAACCATTATGACAGTAGTTTAAGTAGGGAGTTTATAATTCCGGTTTCTACCGCCAGTCCGGTCGTGAATATGGATGTCTTTATAAATTTCTTAAGGTCAAGGTCGATAGATATGGTTCTGAGTCGCAGTGAAGGAGTCAAGTATTGTAGTGCTCTCTTAAGGATACATCCTCTGTTCAGAGAACCAAAGTATAGGCTTAGGAATGATTTTCATATACTGGCCTCGGTCGTGAATAGTGCCCCGTCCTTGCTCACTTTTCCTATTGCGCTTAGGACCCTCAGTTTTGTTTTGAAAGTGATTCACAAGACTTCCGCCCTCACGAATCAGAACAGGGAGGTTAACGCTGAGCCTGTTCATAAAAACAATAATGGTAGGCAGTGTGTCTATGTTTATGTTGTTAGTAGTATGGCCACAGGCAATGGCGGTAGGCTTTACCATATCCAGACAGAAGGTATTGTAATTTCGCAAACTGAATGGAATCAGAATTTAACTAAAGTCTGTTATATATTTATGTTACAGTTTCATAATCAGGAAAGGATGGGGAAACGCCGTGCAGCCTCTCAGTCCGGGAAAGGGAAGCAGTTAATGCAAGCAGAATCAATGCCAAAGAAAAGAGGCAGAAAATCTACCCAGGAAATGGTGGAAACACTGGTTGATAGTTATGTTAAAGGAAACCCCTCCAAGACCCGACAGGAAATCCGGGGATGGGAAAGGGAGATTCAAGTTGAACCAGAAGATACTGCAGCAGAAGAAGATATTCTAGATTTCATCAATGTTCCAGCCAATACCCGAGGTCGCCTCTCTCTATTTCAGCAAACTATTCATACATATTGGACTATGAAATGTCTGTTAGCAAAAGCCATGCAAAGCTTTCCCTCGGGTAAGCAAAGCATGGATGTATCAAAGATGGAAGCCAGAATTATGGACAAGCTGGAGGATATGCAGGACCAGCTCTCGCATATCAAAATAACCCAATATCAGACAGCAGACAGAATGAACAGATTGGATGACAAAGTAGCCTGCATGGAAAAACAATTACAACAGCTGCAACAAGTGGATATGCCCGGGTCTACTGTTAAAGACCCTGCTCCTGTTTCAAGTTCATATGGTTAAATACTCTTTTACTGATGTTGAATGTTTTTAGGATTACTATATATAATTAAGAACCAAAGTTAGCAGTTAGGTAGTAATATTTTGGAGCAGTTAGCTCATGCAGGATATAGAACAATGAAACTCTTTCAGTTTTGGAACGCGTTTCATGCATTCAGATGGCCAACAGACCTGGTTTCCTTCGGGCAGGTTGAGGCTAGATCTGAAATATCTCATTTTGTAACTTGCTTTTTAAAGATAAATAGTCAGTAGAGTGGGCCTACCATATTTACAAAA
>CM076581.1:121244968-121440959 GCA_034641835.2 Pinus albicaulis | reverse complement strand
TGCTCTTTTCTTAGTATTTTTAAATAGGCTTACAATCTTCCTTTACACATACTTTTATCACAGATAACTGTAGGGATCTGCCCTTATTTTATTGTTATGATTATTCAACATACTTGCAATTCTAATGCCTCTTAAAAATTTCCCTTGGAAATATAGGATTTAGAAATTTTTCTCCAATCAACTAGGAGTAAGGAAACCGAAGTTGATATTTTATACTCTCTAGATTTAGTTCCTCGTTCTTAGTTAGGAGTTAAATTTTTGTTTCACATAATTAAACTTCCATGACATAAAACAGTACACTTCTGAGTTCTACAATCCTTGTCATTTCAGTATGATCATTCTACTGCCATCAATACTGTTATGACAGGTTTAGTGGTTTTGTACTTGTTGTTCCTGGTTACTGTCTTGCTAACATTTTCTGTTTATACCCACAGAAAATAAATATTCATTTAAAAGACAGCAAGCTACACCTATACATTGTTATTAGATTAAATATTCAAACAATCTATCATCTCTACTTCATTACTACAAGGTACTCATCCCTATAATCCAACCATTTATCTCTGCTATCAATAGCTCTAGTTTGCAATTACATGAGTTACTGAACAAATAATCAATCTAAAATTTGCATAATGAACCATAACATAACAATTCATAAATTGCATAATGAACCATAACATCACAATTCCTAACCCATTGATATATTTAATACAGACTTAAATAAATCTCCAAAATTATGCATGCATACCGATACTATGACCAGTCCTCCCAACCGTAGAGTTCGTCTATCTCCAGAACTCACCCCCGAGCTGAGATCCTCCAAGAACAGACTAACCTCAATTTGTTCTGGAGCAGCTTATTTAAGCTATGCTTTCCCCAAATCCTGTTTCTAATTCTGCGTCCAGAATTTCAGGATGCTTTATTCCTGTTTGCCTAGGCTTCCCTTATTTAGGGACTTTAAAGCTGCTTTCTACTTTTCTAGCTTTTCCAACTTTTTACCTCTTCCCAACTACTTTCCTCATCATTGGGGAATTTAGATTTTTCCTCAAAAATCTAAATTAGAAATAATTTCTTTCAAGGATTTTTGAAAGATTTTGGGGAAAGTCTTTACCTTTTCCATCACCTCATGGATTAGGCATGTGATCTCACTTTCTCATTTGGTCATAGTGCATACACAATATTTTATTTATTTTTCATAAATAAATAGTTAACCACATCCACACAATAATTATCCATTGGGGTCCACTCCCCTTTGGATTTATGTTCAAATGTCTCATTTGAAAAGCATAGAACTTGGGGGTGTTACAGGTTAAAAGTAGATTTAGGAATAATATGTGCATTTAAGATGCTATAAAATCTATTACGCTTTTATTATTATTATTATTATTTTTATGCATATATATATGTATTCGATAGTGCTTGAATAGAGGTCCTTAACTATAAATTAAGTCTTTGGCTATGATACTTGATTCAAGGATTAAAGGTAGATTTAGAAATGCAATCTATACACTTATAAATGTTATAAAAATCCTATAAAGTAGAGTTACTCTTTCTCTAGCACAGTTTCGCATGTCATATTCTAATGTTCCTATTTTTTCTCTTTTTGATTTGGTACCATGCACACTTCAGTTCTGTTACACTACTTTTCTAGCATACCTATGAGCATATAATATCACATTTGTATCTACAGAAAACAAAATAATATTTACTTATCTATGGAGACTAAGTAACTTCAGATTTAAACCGACCTTGGTTTAGAGTTTCTGGGGTTTCTAATCTATGGAGTTCTGATCTACAACTAAACAGAATCTGGAAGGTGAATGCCTGAGAATGGATTCTGCTAAATGTAGTGCTATAATCAATCATATCATTCAAATTACTGTTTATATGTAGCCAATTCATACCATCATAAAACAAAATAACAAGAATTTCATAACATACCACGATTGCAAATGACCAACCTCCCAACCATAGAGTCCTCTTTGTCTCCCAGGACTCACCCCCGAGCTGAGATCACCTCCATCACAGATCAACCTCTGATCTACTTAGGAGCAACTTATTTAAGCTCTTAATTCCCCAAAGCATGTTTCTAATTCTGCGTCCAGAATAGCAGGATGCTTTCTTTCCTGTTTAGCCTAGGCTTCCCATTTTGGGACTCTTTAAAGTTGTTTTATGCTTTTCCTCAGCTTTTCCAACTTTTCTTACCTCTTCCCAACTACTTTCCTCATCATTGGGGAAATTTAGATTCCTCCTCAAAATCTAAATTAATTTATTTCAAGGATTTTTGAAAGATTGTGGGGATTTGTTGCCTTATCCACCTCATGGATTTGCCAAGTGATCTCTAATTCTCATCTTGGTAAAAATGCACAATCAATTTATTTATTTCCTCAAATTAAATATTCAAATACATTCACACCATACTTATCCTTTGGGTTCCACTCCCCTTAGGATTTAAAGTTCACATGTCTAATTTTTCAAACTCAACATAGAAATTGGGGGTGTTACAGCCATTCAAAGGTGTTTTGAAGAGGAGCATCATTCAGTGATTCTGCAGCATTCAAGAATTTGTTTTGAAGAAAGAGTAGCATTCAGAATTTGTTTTGAAGAAGAGCAGCAGTGGTTTTGAAGAAAGGTAGCACTGCCCATTTGAAGGTTTTCATTCTCATTTTTCCTGCAATTTCTATTAATTTATGCATTGAAGAGTTGCTGGAAAACACTGTTTAAAGAGGGTTTCTGAAGTAGAAGTTTCTGGCTTTTTAATGGAAAATAATTTTGAGTTTTTCTGCTGCTGAGCTATTGGAAAGATTTCTGAGTTTTACTGTTGAAATAATTTGGAAAATTCTACAATTCTGGGTTTCACTGCTGCTGGAAAAATTCTATTGTTGCCTTCATTTCTGCATTTTGTCCATTCTGCTGTGTATTCAAAAGAAAGTTTTGTTGTTGTTTTAGAGTTTCTATCTCTATTCTCTGCTGTTTAAATTTAAAAATAAAAAATAAAAACAAAAAAAATATTGGCCTTTGGCCCTCTCTGCAAATCCCTGCAACACTCCCACAAGCTCCCCCTGCAACTATCCGCTCCCTAAACTCTACAATCAATCCCACATTCATTTAATATACAGCTCCCTTATATACGCCCTCACTGCAAACTCCTACCACTGCTGAACGCCACCCCCACGCCAGCGCTCCACCCTGCTATAATCCCAACACTTACATTCCCATCGTTTAACCCTGATCTCCGCATACTCCACCCACGACTGCATAAACCCTCATGGCCTCTCCACGATAGCTCACACAGTTCAACGCCCTCACAATCTTGCGCCCTCTACAAACTTCCTCCCCTCATCCTACCACGCTCCCCCGTCCGCCCTGCAAACAACTCTTACCAGACCTGCGCACACTCCATCTCCTCTCCTCGCCGCTCCAACACATCGATTCCTGCTGTAAAACCGTAAGTTACCCCATGTTGAGTCCCGAATTTGCCTCTTTTTCATACACTTTTCCATATCTTTTTCACTCACCTAAACCTCCAAAATTGTCAATATCATGTGCAAAAGGGTATCTAACATGGTTTTTAATTATGTTTTTGTGTTTCCTATTTGATTTAGATTTTGTTCATACAGCTGCGGAAACTTGCCACTTTCCGCAGCTGCTGCAACTTTCCGCAGCTATTTTGTGGAAATCTATGCTACAAGTGTCTACGAAGGAAACGAGCCACATGGGCAGGCTAGGAATGACGAGGACATGGTTCGTGTCCTATTGGTTCAAGTAAATTCGTCAAAGAAAGCCGCGGTCAAAGCCATCCACGTGGAAGTCAACTATGGAGTTCTATGTCGGCTGGACTCTGTTTCGTGGCATATAAACATCCATACGGACGTTTCTAAGCTTGCGGAGGTTAATTGACATCTGTGCAAAGTTCTGGAGTTGAATTCAAGCACCCACCTTCCATAGATCCGTTTTCCAACATGGCCATACTCCTATATCCGTGGCCTTAGTGGTCTACGTGCTGGCTGCTATCATAAACTTCAGGAGACAGTTACAGTTTATTGCTTTATATAGAGCGTTTGCATACACACGTAGAGTTAGTTGATAGTTGTTAGTTGATCATAGCTGTTGAGTTGTTAATTGATAGTTGATGTGCGTACTCTGTTATGTAGTGATTACGCTGCCTTGAGCCGTAATACTACCAGTCTGTAATGAACTGCTTCTTAATGTGAAAAGACTCTGTTTTCAATTTAATTCGTGTTGAGGATCGTACCAGAGCTGTGTAGAGGGCCCCTGCTCAGCCGAGGTTCTCTGTATTAATGTATATATATTTCATTTCATTTCTTTTAAAAGTCATTGTATTATAATCCATTACATGTTCATATTTCATAGTTGCTTCATTTCTGTTCATACATTTCTATAATTTCCATTGCATTCTTGTCTTTCATGTTTTTATGATTGTTAAATCAGTGATCAGTTTTCTTGTGCAGGTTTTAGGTAGACAGCCCGAGGCATTTTCATAGTATTTTGGCTAATGATATGAGACTGACATTATTCTGCTGCTAGTTTCCTTTTCATAGCATTTGTTTAACTTCAGTCTTGCTTTGTACATTTCAGTTTTGTTTATCTGATTTAGTAGTTAAATTTAAATATATTAAGCTGCTCATAGTGTCTTCGGTTACCTCCGAAAGCCACAGCTGGACTGATGGTGAGGGGTTGCATGATGAAATGTGTAGTTTAGTATTAGTTTCCTTTCTGCAAAATTAGATATATTAAGCTGCTCATAGCGTCTTCAGTTACCTCCGAAAGCCACAGCTGGACTGATGGTGAGGGGCTACATGATGAAATGTGTAGTTTAGTATTAGTTTCCTTTCTGCAAAATTAGATATATTAAGCTGCTCATAGCGTCTTCAGTTACCTCCGAAAGCCACAGCTGGACTGATGGTGAGGGGCTGCATGATGAAATGTGTAGTTTAGTATTAGTTCCTTTTTTGCAAATTTAGATATATTAAATCATGTATGACATCTTCAGTTGCCTCCGAAAGCCACAGCTGGACTGATGGCGAGGGATTGAATTATGTGTGTATGGTTTAGTATTAGTTTACTTTCTGCAAATTAAATAATCAGTTACACAAGTTATTTATGATTACTTCCGCAAGTCATAGCTGGTCTAATGATGAAGGGTCAGAAAATGAATTGATGTAATCTGATTTAGATTTATTTCATTGCAATTTTGAATTTCCATAAGCGTAGTTTCTTTTGTGTTCAGTTGGCAGCAAGAATAGTTTAGTTTTCATGTTCACTAGTTTCTTGTTTTGATTCATTAGATTAGTAGCACTTTTCATTCCAGCAGTACACTTTTACTTTCTTTTGTCATTGTAATTTCAATTTGCTTTTAAAGTTTCGCGATTGGTAAATCATTATAGGGGATATCACTTCCTTGAATAAATATAACCAAGCTTGCTTTTCACTTTAGAATTTCCATTTTCACCTTGAAGATTCAAAAGCATTAAAAATTTAAGAAAAGAGGTTATCTTGCATATAGTCACATGCACTTCATCATTACATTCGGATTGACAATTAAATGCGACAATTTGGGACACTAAATTGATAAACATTTAGCCGTTCTTGTGTGATGTAAGCTGAGTGGCAATTTCTTAAAAAAAAAAACATAAAATCATAAAAGAAGGAAAACTTGATAACTTCTTGATATGTCTCCTCTTGCACCTAGTGTGATCTGGAGGATCGAGGAAAGAGTTATTGGTTTAGTAATTTCTTCGTATGCTCTCTTCTTGCACCTAGTGTGATACGGAAGATCGAGAAGAGAATTATTAGCCCAACTTTTTAAAAATAAAAAAAATGACATGCATAGAAGCGAGAGATTCTAGGGGAAGGTTTATAGCTAAAGCCAAGAGTTCGATTTTCACAAATCCATCTTCTTCCAGAGCATAGACCAGTTCACCACCATCTACCCAGCCTTAGTTACGGAGTCAAAGAAGCATTTGAATTAGAGATTTCTCCATACCTACTAAAACCCACTTAAAAACAAAGAGACTTTCTCTCATCCTTCCTTAGTAGAAGAACTAGAGGACTATAAGGACTCTAGAGAAACTATCATGGCGAGGAAGTAATAAATGAGGTAAACAGAAGATAGAAGAGGAGGAGATAATGAAGATAACAATGGTGAAGGAAATAACGGTAGAAATAGGGACAATTTGCTTGGATTCCTATAGTTGATGAGGAAACTCATGCAACAATGAAAAATATCTCACCATGTTCTCCCTAACTTTTGTAAGTTGCGAAGTGAGGATCTGAAACATTTCTATTTAGTTTGAGTAGTGTGCCGAACTTATGACTATATGGAAGATTCTCAAAAACTCAAGCTGTTTCCTTCAACATTGAAGGATCTGCTTTGAAATGGTTCATGGGATTAGCCACTCAATCTATCAGGACTTGGGAATGATATGAAAAAAACATTTTTGGATGAATACTTTGGACTATTATGCCCGCAATGCAAGGATGAGGTATTCAAAATGATGCAAAAAAAGAAGATAAAAATTTGGAAGACTTAATTGAAAGATTCAAAATACAACTTGAAAAGAGCAAAGATGAGTAACTTAGATACGAAACCAAAGCCCTCTGTTAAAAGCCATTAGAGATGAATGGATAGACATTTTAAACATGATGGGAAAAGGAGACATCTCAACTTCATTTTAAACGATATGTGAACTATGTATCCATCTCTCGAGGAAAATCAAAAAGCTGGAAAAGGGCCTAGGGGATTCTTCTCT
Source organism: Pinus albicaulis (assembly GCA_034641835.2). NCBI lineage: Eukaryota > Viridiplantae > Streptophyta > Pinopsida > Pinales > Pinaceae > Pinus > Pinus albicaulis. Next base: position 121,434,186 of record CM076581.1, on the reverse strand, counting down.
TATTAGGGCTAACAAATCTGCAATTGGATCGGTAAGTAGGAAGAGATTGGTAATATGTGATGAGTTTAAAACTGATATCTTAGGGAGTCTTAGTGAACAACTAGACACCTTAAAATCCAAAACAAGCGACGAGAAGCAGATGCTTTAGCCATCTTTTGTCCGAAATGTAGAAAGAAACATATACTTTAAAGGGAATGTCCCTTGGATGCAAAAGTTGTGAAAACATGTATGGTTGCTTAGAAAATCATGAGATCAAGGATTGTCCTTCAATCCCTGGACTTATTTGTTTTTCAAGAAGATCCAAATTCAATAGAATCTCTTTGTTTTGTCGCAAGGAGACCGGCGGGGACTTAAAATCTCAAGGAGTTTTAATAACCCTATGAATCTTAAACCCCACCAAATTATGGACTCCTTAGCAGCAACCTTGGCCCCAACATCAAAGTCATATGAGACATGGGTACAAGGGATGCAAAATCCTTATGGAGATTTGCTCAATTTTATCAATATCCTCCATCTTTTTCAAAATCAACAAGCTCCACAATTTCCAAGCCAAAATCCACAACAACTTTCATTGCCATTTCCACAACAACAACCTTCTCAACAAAATACAAATCCTCAACTCATGCTCCCACCAGAGAAGACAAATCAACTTCATTCGTACATTGCCAAATCCTAACAATAAGAATCCTCAAACTACTTATATGGTAGAAGGACAACAATTTCCTACCTATATGATTGTTCCTCTCAACGATGTACAACTTCGGATGCAGTGAGTTTTGAAAAACCTTCTATAAAGCATTCGAGAGCAAGATACCTACGAGGAGGACTCTCTTCAAGTCAATAAGGGTTAGAGAGAATCTCTCAAAATTCAAAATTCAAAAAGAAAAAGAAAAAGCTAACATCCACAGCTCCTATAGTTGAGCAACTGCATCTTCATCTACACCTCCTTTTCCGAGGAAAGACTACAAATTGATAAGGGGTGGAAAACAAATCTTGTTGCCTAGCTTATGACTTTCTAGATGAATTTAAGAATGTTTGTATAAGATTCCATTGCTAAACCATTAGAAATTCTATTCTAGCAAAACCATAAAGGAGTTGAGTTTCAAAAGACGAGGGAAGGAAGCTAAAGGACACAAGAAGAATCCCTGGTATGAAAAATTGGAGACATTATGATGGGAAAAATTACCATGCGAAGTATGTAGATCCGGGAAGTCAATTGTCCAAGACACATATAAATGGGATAAAAATTTATTTTATTGATTGACTTAGGGCTGCTATCAACATTATGAGTAGGCAGACTATGGAGCAGTTAAAACTTTCTTATTCTTTTTACCTACTTTGTTACGACTTGCAGATCGATCGGTTATTAAACCGAGATGGTGTATTAGAAGATATTTCAGTCTCATGGGTCTTGAAGATATCCATTAGACTTTATGATTTTGACTCTAAAAGTAATCTGGGAGGACATCCAATTATCTTAGGAAGACCTTGGGCGGCCACATTGCAGTCTTTTATTAGTTGTAGATCTGGAGACATGTACATTTCTAATGGTAATTAAATGAGAAATTCAATTTGTATCCTCCTGAAAGTGCAGAAATAAAGGAGACAATGAATGGAGTCGATGATGAGAACACTATACAACTTTGTCTTTACCATTTTAAATTAGTAAGGATAGTCAAATTACGAACATTAGAAAATTTTGAGATAACTTGAATTATATTCCACACAATTTCGGTTAGATAGAGCATAGAATATTTATCATCAGACAAATGTCTCTTTACTCTATGGAAGAGTTTGGTAATTCTGCTATTGAGATTTTTTCAGAAAAGACATTGAATATTAATAAACATACGGAGAAGTCACAACAAGAAAGACAGCAGAGTCTTGCAAAAACATTCTATTTGCATTTGCATGGGGTATCTTGACATGAAGGGTATTGATCCACAAGACTTGCATCCATCATATCTATATTGAGAAAACGGTAGACCAATCGAGACAACCTCAAAGAAGGATGAATCCAAATCTTAGGGAGATAGTGAAAGAGAGAGCTCCAAAAACTTCAGTGTAAACTTCATTTATCCAATTTCAGATAGCGATGGGTTTCTCCTTTGGTTATAGTACTAAAAAGAATGGTAAATGGAGAGTATGCATTGATTACGGGGAGTGAACAAAGCAACTTTGAAGGATCACTTTCCTTTGCCTTTTATTGATCGAATTATTAGATACATTAGCGAGGTAAAAGTACTTTTCATTTTTGGATAGTTTTAGTGGCTATAATCAAATTCGAGTAGCACACGAAGATCAAGATAAGACCACATTTACTTGTCCATGAGGGAACTTTTGCCTACTGGCAGTCTTCCTTTTGGGTTATGTAATGCACAGCCAACATTCCAAAGAGCGGTACTAGGAATTTTTCTGATCTAATCCCACCAATTGTATGAGGTTTATATAGACCGATTTTACGATTTATGGTAATTCATTTGAAGGCATTAGAAAGTTTGGAAAAATTTCTTATAAGATGTAAAGAAACAAACCTTTCATTAAGCCATGAAAATGCTTTATGATGTTTACTTAAGGGATTGTTTTAGGACATCATATTTAAGGAGATGGAATTAAGGTTGATATAGATCAAGAAGTTGAGGTGTCTCCAAGTTGCCTATTCTAGAATTGTCAAAGAGATGTTAGAAGTTTTCTAAGTTCTTTTGGTTACTATAAATTTATGAAAACTTCACTAAAATAGCATCTCCACACTCTTCAAGTTGCTTACAAAAATGTGAATTTAAATGGGATCTGATTGTCAATCGGCTTTTGAAACTTTGAAAACAAGAATATAAGAGCTTCTATCTTGAGACCAAATTGAAACTTCCTTTCATATTTCTCAGGTCTTGATCTGACTCATAATTGTGTGTTGGGTCAAAGATTTAATTCCTTATGCCATTTATTACGGTAAATTTGACTCCCACAGAGTTGAATTATCTGTATTTAAAGTTCTGTGTATTTTGTTGTTCATACAATTAGCAGTTTAGACATTACATAACAGGCTATGAAACTTTTATTCACATCACGAGCCATTACGCAATTAGATATTTAATGAACAAACCAGTACTAATGACTGAGTGACAATATAAGCTTTTACTTTTTTGCAAGAATTTCAATAATGCGTGTTGGATAGACCGGAAAACAGTCTAGGTAGCTGATTTCTTGTCTAGGATTGAGAATACTAAAGAAGATTCTCTTACATAGAAGATAAGTTTCACGATAAGATATTTGTTTACATTAACTATTAAGACCCCTTGGTATGCGAGATATTGCTAACTATTTGGTTACGGAAGAAACTAGCTTCACATTTATTTCAAGAGAAAAACGAAAAATTATTCGGGAAAGTTCAAGATATTCCTTTGGATTTCTAGCAATTGTTTAAAAACGGGGCGGATCTTGTGATCGAGAAGATGTGTCGGGGAAGATGAAATGCCTGATATTCTTAAGGCATGTCATGATGAACCATGCGGCGGACACTTTGCGGACAAAGGGCCCTATAAAATCTTTCCTTGGGATATTTATTATTACTCTCTTCAAAGATGCAAAACAATATGTCAAAAGGTGTGATATTTGCCAAAGGAAGTGGGGAAACCTACCCTTTCAAATGAAATACTTGCTTGCAAACACGGGTACTCGACTGAACCCTTTGAAAAATGGGCATTAGATTTCATTGGACCAATTAATCCACCATCGAAGCAAAAGAAGTATATATTGGTTTGCATTGATTATGTTACTAAATGGGTAGAAGCTAAAGCATTAGTATCTTGCTCACTGAAAATTCGGTTGTTCATTTTTCTTTATGAGATATTTTTACTCGCTTTGGTGTTCCAAGAGAAATTATAGCAGATCGGAGGAGCCAATTCACATAAATTTGGTGGAGGACAGTGGAAGAATACAAAATCAAGCAGAAAATCTACTCCTTACCATCCACAATGATGGTCAGTGGGTCCACAAACAAAGTTCTTGAAAGTATCATCACAAAGCTGTTCATCTATGAAGAAGATTAGAGAAAAGGCTTCCAGAGAAGCCTTGTGGGCCTAGAACACATGGAGGAATACAACCGGGACATTCTCCCTATGAACTTGTTTATGGGAAAGAAGTCTTGTTCCAGATTGAGTTCAAGTCAGACCTTCAGATAACGATTCGGTTGGGAATGGACTTATCGAAGCCCAAAAAAAAGCATAGAATGGGCCGGTTGAATGAGCTAGATGAGATCGAATGAGAAGCAATTCTAAGAAGCTGATCTAAGTTCAATATCAAAGAACTAAATGGCATGAAAAATATATCAAAGAGAAGAAGTTTCAAGAAGGAGATTGGGCATTGATGACTGACTCCCAAGTTTAAAGATTTTCAAGGAAATTTCGGACTCATTGGCTTGGGCCATATGAGATTGACAAGATCTTTAACAATGGAGCTATGAAATCAAGACATTGATGAGTTCAAACTCCTCTTGGTAGACTGGCCATAGATTGAAAGTTTATCATAAGCCACTCTCTAAAGAGGATTTTGTCAAGTTGTTTCAAGAAAGGATTCACGCAATCAATTTGAGTGCAGAAGAATCCTTCTCTACAGATAACTTTGTTTTTCAAGTTAAAAAAAAAAAAGAAGAAGAAGAAGAAAAAAAATGGTATAAGCACAGAAAAACAATCATTGATTAGCGATCTTATCTGAAGAAAATATAGGTGAAAATCGGGGACACGACACTCTATATTTTCAAAAAAAATACATACCATTTCCATTCATCTCACCACTCACTCCATTTCATTCCACTTCCATTTCATTTCATTTCATTTCATTTCACTTCATTCCACTTTGCATTCATCCATTCCATCATATAAAAAATCTTTTTATGACCATTTCCACTGGTCATTTGTCACTTGTTCATTTTTATTTCGGCCAAGTAATAGACGTAATGGAGTTTCCCGCGGTGACATCATTTCATGTTGACTCCGATTTCACGACAGGAGACGGTCTTGTTACCTACTCTTTCTGTTTCAAGAATGCTCTGATTAGTTGATATTTTCATAAATTATGGAAATAAAATGCGGAGAGAGGATCGATGGAACATTCAAGACACTAATGAAGATCAATCAGTGAGGCAAAGTGTGGATTCCAAGGTATGAATAAATTTTATTTCAAATAGTATCAGAAAAACACATTTTTTTATGTAATTTTAAACTATGAGCTCTCACCCATAACAACGCAATGATTATATTGACGGTCATGTTTCTTTAGAATCTCTGTATCCTCGTTTTATTTTCGCGGTTTCATCATTTGAAATTTCGACTCTCACTCATATTCCAAATATCCCACCGTAGATATTGATGCGTATTTGAGTTGACAAAGGACTCTTACAAACAGCATAACTTCATAATCATGATTGAGAACAGTGTTTATATTTATTACATTACAAAATTTCAAAAATACGGCAGATACGTATACTTTATTTAACCTCTTTGTCATGTCTACGTAGTGTTTTAAAACCCCACGCTACTCATTCTCTCACTCCTGTTTTTGGCTCCATTCCGTTCCTTTTGCTCACTCTCATTTCAAGTATATCTGCACGAGTCTTGTTCATTAATTTTTATCAGTTTGCTCATTTCCGTTTTAAATAACATCCCACGATGTTGGCCTTAGATTACGTATTCCCATCGTTTCATTTCCATCGAAAGCCCTCACGAGAGCAAGCACATGAAGCACGGAAAGTAAAATGGGAAAATTATTGAAGCGAACGGAAGGACGAGAAGTTTATAGGATTTTGAAGCTCAAAGATGTTGAGGAAAGCTAAATGGTGGTTGTTGAGAAGTCGGGGTTACCACGGAGAGAGTTACAACGTTTGCAAGATCATTTGATGGCTCGGAGCGAAGTAGGGAGACCTCCAAGTTTTGGTCAATAGGCATCAGCGCGACGACCCGCAGGCTTCTTCGGGGAAGGAGAACGTTGGTTCAAAAAAAATAAAAGTATCGATGATAGAGCATGGAGAGCAGTCATAGAAATCAGGTGTGGATATCTGTTTGTTTTCCAAAGAGGAATCCACAATGCATGCAATAAAAGATGAATGGGCCACTTTACTACTCATTGTTCGAGAAATTTATTACATGTAAGAGGCCCGTTTTGGCTCTATGTACATATATCATACTAGGCTATTGATGAATTTTCTTGAAAACCAAACTCTCAATCTTCTTATTTCCTATTCAATAGCTTGAAGAAAATGGTGGCGACTATGCAAAAACACCTAGGAGATGTGAGCTCATTTTATGTATCACCATGGGCTTATAAAGTGCACGATTGAAAAGGGCCCCACACAAAAGGAAAGAAAGATACATGGGAACAATTCTAGTTAGAAACTTCTTTGAAGAACCTCGGAAATTCACGAAGGTAATCCAGATGAAAAGAATTAGAAGAAAGAAAATAAATGTTGAAACCCAGTTGCTCACACGAGAAATTCGCAGCTAGCGACAAAAGAAGTAGAAGGAAAATAACAGGTAGATGAAATCCAAGATACTTCTACTACTATGAAGAGAAAGCGATAGGGAAGAGAGATTGGTAAGGAAGAAGAAGAGGAAATTAAAGCTAAGAAGCCAACAATATCAAAAGGAGAGAAATTGTTATGAAGTTGTCTGTAAACTTCTTAAAGAAGAAGAAGATCACCAAAATTCTACTCCAGAAAGATTAATTTTTCTTCAAAAGCAGTCAATACATCCCGAGGCAAAAACGGAAAGCAAGAACAAAAAGATGAGTGGCACACGACGTAGCGAGGAGAAGCCGACGGGCTTAAGGAAGGCGGGAAAAACTCATTAAGGTCCTCATTTCATTGATTTGGGTGGGGAACATCGAAACAGTCTCAGCGGCCATAGTCCATTTCGGTCAGTTAGTGAACTTTGACTCCTTTCACTCCAATCAGACGATGACGACTCCATCTTATTCTCCACACAACAAAATATTGATGAAAGTTCTCCCTCGGCGGATTTTGGTGTAATTCTCCCTTGCAACACTTTGGGGGCAGCCCAATGAAAAAGACACCGAGAGTAGACCCCAAGCAGGCGGAGGTATATGACTTCATATAGAATCCTTGGAGAAAGCGACCCACAATTAGAGTACCTCTTCTATTCGGCCTCATACATTGCGGGATGATTTGGTTGGAATCATTAAAACGGGGAGATTTTGAGCTTGAGCTTTTGAATCGGCATATAAAAAATGAAAATGAAACACTCAAAGAGCAAGGCAAAGCTGGACAAGATTATCCATGACAATACTATGTTACATTTGGGTATTTGGCAAAGAAGAATAAGAAGCTAAAAAGGAAATGCCAAAAATTGAGCGAGCACTTGTGAATATCAAATTCGGAGTGCTTAATGAAGAAACCCGAGAATGATAGAAACAAAGAAGAAGAGGGGTTAGATGTCACGGCTGAAGTATCAAGGCACATGAATTGAACAAAGAGTATCAAAATTTTAGTTTGCATGAGGACATGCAACACCTTCACGATGGGGGTATGTTGAGGTCCCGAATTTGCCTCTTTTCACTTTTCCATATCTTTTCCTCACAAACACTCAAATTGTCAATATCATGTGCAAAGGAGTATCTAACATGGTTTTAGTATGTTTTTGTGTTTTCTATTTGATTTAGATTTTGTTCATCTGAGCGCGAGCACCACCCATGGCTAACGCGACTCCGCAACTATTTTGACGTTATCTATGCTACAGTGTCTGAAGGAAACAGAGCCACATGGGTAGGCTAGGAATAGCGAGGACATGGTTCGTGTCCTATTGGTTCAAATAAATTCGTCAAGAAAGCCGCGGTCAAAGCCATCACATTGGAAGTCAACTGGAGTTCTATGTCGGCTGGACTACGTTTCGTATATAAACATCCATACGGCCGTTTCTAACACGGAGGTTAATTGACATCTGTGCAAGTTACGAGTTGAATTCAAAGCACCACCTTCCATAGATCTAGTTTTCCAACATGGCCATGCTCCTGTATCACGTGGCCTTAGTAATTATAATCTTGTTGCTATCATAACTTGAGAGAACGATTACGGTTATTACTTTATATAAAGCGTTTGCATACGCACGTAGAGTTGGTTGTTGAGTTGTTAGTTGATAGTTGATGTCTGCGTACTACGTATGTTAGCTTTGTAGTGATTATTTGCTTAGTGCCGTAATACTAAGTCTGTAATGAAGCGCTTTTTAATGTGAAAAGACTTCTGTTTTCAACTTAATTGTGTTTGAGGATCGTGCAGTATGTAGAGGCCTATGTTGAGGTTCGTAACATTAATGTATATATATTTCATTCATTTCTTTAAAAAGTCATTGTATCATAATCCATTACATGTTCATATTTCATAGTTGTTCATTTACGTTCTTACATTTCTATAATTTCCATTGCATTCTTGTCTTTCATGCTTTTATGATTGTTAAATCAGTCGGTTTCTTGTACGGAGTTTTAGGTAGGCAATAGGGCATTTTCATAGTATTTTGGCTAATGATATGAGACTAACATTATTCTGTTTGCTAGTTTCCTTTTCATAGTATTTGTTTTGTGATGATCTTGCTGTACATTGATTTGTTTATCTAATTCGTGGTTAAATTTAAATATATATTAATTTACTCATAGTGTCTTGATTTGCCTCCAGCTCCACAATTAGATGATGGTGAGGCTGCATGATGAAATGTGTAGTTTAGTATTAGTTTTTCTTTTACGCAAAATTAGATATATTAAGGCGCTCATAAATATTCGGTTACCTCCAGAAAGCCACGAAATTTTGGGCCCAGTGGTGAGGAAATTTGCATTATGAAATGTGGTTTAGTATTAGTTTCTTTTACGCAAACTTGAATATGTCAGTGTGTATGACTTCTTGATTGCCTCAGAAAGCCACAGCCAGATCATTAGTGAGGATTGAATCATGTGTGTATGGTTCGTATTAGTTTACTTCTGCGAATTAAATATCGATTTACACGAGTTGTTTATGATTACTTCCATAAAGTCATAGGTTGGTCTAATGATGAAGATTGAGAAAATGAATTGATGTCGATTTAGATTTATTCATTGCAATTTTGAATTTCCATAAGCATAGTTTCTTTTGTGTTCGGTTAGCGTGAGAATAGTTTGGTTTTCATATTCACTAGTTTCTTTGTTTGATTCATTAGATTAGCAACACCTTTTCATTTAGTGCCTTTTGCTACTTTTAAGTTTTGTCATTGTAATTTCAATTTACTTTTAAAGTTTCAAGATTGGTAAATCATTATAGGGGGATATCACTTCCTTGAACAAATGTAGCAGCTTGTTTTTCACTTTAGAATTTCCATTTCACCTTAGAGAAAGACCAAAAGCGACAAAAAGTTAAGAAAGAGGTTGCTCACGCATATAGTGCGCGCACTTCATCGACTACGATTCAGGATTGACAATTAAATGCGGCAATTTGAGACACATATAAATTGACCAAGCGAACCTTACCAAAATGGGCGATAAAAAGTACAAGCCAAATGCGATGGTTGTAGAAACATTCTTTGTTTCACCATGGTTTGATAAAGTTATTGGTGTTGAATAAGCTTCAAAAAATAAGTAGGGACTGGTCTTATTTTTTGTTTATGAATGGTTTTGAATTGGAGAACCTAACCCCAGCTAGAAACCCTAAACCTAAAGGAACTCCTTCAATACTAGTAGCAGAGTCTATTCAGACTGTGGTTGTAAAGTCAAAGAGGTTTGTAAAGTTGAAACCAAGGAAACAAGTTGAGGAAAGGACATATAAGACACAAGTTCTTGTTGCAACAACTCCATAACCTGCAAAACAGAGGTCAAAAAGTGTCAAAGAGGCAAAACAGAAACAAGTTGCCAGCAAGCAGGAAATTAAGAGAATGACAAGAAGCCAAGCAGTGGCATCAAAGGGAAATTTTTTTTTTTCAGGTACAGAGGACAACCTAGTAATTAAAGGAAATTTAGATGAAATTATTCATGCAATTGATATAGAAGAGACACCCATCGTGCAAGCTGATTTCATTGAAGTAGATGAACACAAATAGAAAAAGGCTAAGTCAGCTAAGAAACTTGACTTTGAGGATGAAAATGCAGCCTTTATCTTTCAAGTAAGGAAGCCTTTAACTAGGCATGCTAAGAAGCTCAAGGAAGGCAACAAGGAGGTCCAAGAAACTATTGAAACAGCCAGAGTCCCTGAAGAGGTGGTTGATCTCTTATCACCAATAGTGGAGCATGCAACCATTAATACAATGAAGGGAAAAGAACACATGACAAAATGTCAACATCTTGAGGAGAGATTGAAGCTAGCAAACCAAGAGATTGCAATGATGAGAAAGAGGGCTAGAAAGCATAGTATTAAAAAAACAGAGTTCAAAAGAATGAAGGCACTTTGGTAAGGTCAAACTGTTTCTAGGTTTGAAATTCCAAACAGTGCAGAACAATTTTTTACATGGACAGTTCCAGCCATCAAGGAAGCAAAGTTTGTCAGAGTGATCAATACTCACTTGAGAGCCAGTAATAGAAGACTAAGAGACCAAGTGGAGGATTTGGAGCTACAACTGAAACTGACTCAGGATGAACTAAAAAACAAAGGTGCAAAATGACAAATTATTAAAAAAAGTCAAAGGCTAAATCAAAGGGAAAATGAAGAATAAATCTCATGAAATTTGGGTTTTTAGTTCATATGACTGTTTGTTTTGATTAAAACAATGGTATTCTGAAGTTTTGGTACATTTTTGGTTTGAATTTTGAAGAAATCTGGAAAAAACTACTCACTCAGCAGTTTCGTAGCATAAATAGTGCAAAAAGGGTGAAAAGCGCTACGAAACTGCTTTAACAACTTTTTTCACCCTTTCTCATAAATTTTTGGAGGGAAAATTTTTGTATTATGACCTGAAATTGCTATGTAAGTTTTCTTAAGTGAATATGAAGATAGCCCTAGAGGAAAGAAAACAAAATTTGAAGGAAAATGGGTTAAAAGACTGCGCTATGAAATTGTGCTATTTTCATAGCGCATGTTTGTTTCTGCTATTTTGGACAGTTTGATGGTGATTTTGTATAGCTGGCACTTAAGGATGATTTTGGGCATATGTTATTTCAGTTCCTGATGACAAATAACCTCGAAGTCATGGGTTCATAGTGGTCAGAGTGTCTCAAGAACACAAAGAATCCTAATCCTAGAAAACAGGGGATAGTTTCCTAGTTTGCAGGAGATCAGCATTAAGGTCATAAAGTGTTGGAGCTTATCATCTGGATTTGACCTTATGGGGATATGATTGGAAAATGATGTAATCTAGTTTAGATAAGGTTTTTATGAGTAGAGTTAAGAAGTTTGAGTCCTATTTGTAATAGGACTGTTCATTAACTTTGCAGTTGTCATTTTGTAATAAATACAATGTCACATGGTTAGGCAAGGTGTCAAAAAGTAGGAATTTGATGTATCTAGCTCAGGATAAGGTTATCCTATGTTTTAAATGATCTATAAAGATGAAGAAGTCGAAATGCTAAGGGTTGGAAATTTTTTAGCAAAAATACTGTGTTTATTGTAAGTGTGACTGGTTTTCAGCTTCATACAGAGTTTTCTACTTAGCCAACTCAAGATTCATAAAGAGTTCTAGTGTGTTCTTGTTCTAATGACATCTTTTTACTATCCTATTGCAATGGTATTTTCTTACGTTACTCAGAATTCATCATTGATGCTCTGACTTCCTTCATAGACAAACTGACTGTGTGTTTTACAGTTTCACATGTGTTTCTCAGGACTAGAAATCTGATATGCCTTGACTTCCATGCTGAGTAGATTGTTTTGTTTTACTAAAGCTATTTTGACTCCATAAACCCAATGTGCACTTGCTAATGTGATTTACAACCAATTTCTATCATTTATCTACTTATTACCCCACATAGAGTTAGCCATCTATATTTCTATCGAAAATCACTAACCATTGAGAGAGCCCTCTCAGGTTGAGGAGGCTAAGCCTCAATCAAAATATTGGTTTGAAACAGTTACATAAGATTGATTTGATTGGCAGCCTATCAGGTCTGATTTTGTGATAACAGATACCATAAATCATGGAATGGGGTGGCTTATTTCTTCCCATATTGACTGGAAGTGAAGTTTCCTCATTCCTCTGGTAGAGCATTCAACACCACTGTAGTCATCTTAGTGTCAGACATCACTTCTCCTAGTTCCTGCAGTTGATCTCTTATTTCAGAAATCCTCATGAAGTATGGAGTGATTCCTTCTTCCCTTGATAATTTAATTTTTTATAGTTCTTGTCTCAGAGAGATTGCTTCTCCAACAGTACTCACAGAGAATAGCTTCATCGATTTCTCATATATTTGTTTTGCAGCCTTTAGTTTTTATACATAGGGAATGAGAGAGTCTTTGATGGATTCTATGAGAATCCTCTGGACTTTAATTTATCCCATCATGTACTTGTCTTGGGCTGGAGCATATTCTTTTGGGGGTTGAACAATAGATCCTTCCATATAGTCCATTACTTCGTCTTCAATTAAATTCAAGCCTATCCTTTTCTTCCATGCACTAAAGTTTGATGACCCAACCAGCTTGTTGCTTTCTTTACAATAAGGCATCTTGACAGACAGGGTCATGAATACTTACTTGAGTGGATTGGCTTGCAACTTTCTTGATGATGATTGAGAATGAAGTCAAGGGTTTCCTTTCTTCAGAGTTGGTGTACTTGAACCCTTGATTATAAAGAATATCTTCAGAACTTGAGGTTCTCTTCAAACAATGTCTTGAGTGAAAATATTTGATGGAAAATATTATTTTCTTGAATGAGTTAATATCACTTGAAGTAGCTAGATAGTCTTATTTGAAAACTGATTAGAATTTCCAACCCAAACTTTTGATCTTCGCTTCTTTGAGTGTCTTTGTTGACAAGCAGCCCTTGTGTTCAGTACCTTAGCTCTGATACCATGTTGAGAATTTGGAGGGCTGGAGGTTAATACAAATTCTCTTCTTGATAATTACTTGTGACCTTAATTTGTGACCTTACTTGAGATACTTATGCTTTCTTCTTCTTTTAGTTTAGTTAATATTTCATCAAGTCAATTATCAAAATGCACAAGACACAAAAGTTAGGCTCCTAGAGCCAGGGCAAAAACTCCCCCTCTTGGAGAGGAAAACCCTCAAAGAATTCTTCTTATAGATCTTCAAATGACAAGTACCATGACCTAGACTTAGACCCTTGACCTAGATATGATTCCAAGACCTTGATTCAACTTCTTCAACCTTGAAACTTTTCTTCACCAAATTGCTTAGTTCTGCATCAGCAGCTTGATCATCACCTTGCATACGCTTGTAGTTGAAATGCTTGAACTGTAGGAAGGTAAATTTCAGATTTACCTTCCTCACTTTATCCCACCTTAAGGCCTGCCTTCCTTCTTGCACTTACTGTCTTAGCTTCTTCCTTCAAACAGACTGTCCTCAACTTTCTTTTTCCACACCTTCTACCTATTTTGGAATCACATTTATACCTTATACATATCTTCAAAATCCACACTGTATACTATCCTCTTATCTGCATTAATGTTTCAACAAAGTCCGCATTCATGTTTAAGAAAAATTCACATTCAAGTTTCAGTGATGTCCGCATTCATATCCTGTACCTCTGTTTCAGATCTGCACCCTTTTATGTTCCTGCACCTCTGTTTCAGATCTGCACCCTTTTCTGTTCTTGCACCTCTGTTTCAGATCTGCACGGTAATCTTCATTTTTATCAGCAATGTTCCTGAGATTTAATCCGCAAATCTGCCTGAGATTGATCCGCAAATTTCAGATATACATGAGCTTCAGTCCCTCTATTTTGCACAACCTAGATGGGCATTTATAGTTGTCACAATCTATAATTAAGCCGACCAGTGTATGAATGGGTGTGACTGATCTTAGGCCGACTTCTCCAAGAAGTATTCCAGAAAGATGACAACTGTTTTTACTACATTTGGAGCTTTTCTTCCAACGTTTCATTGAGGGTTGTTGTGAGCTTATTCCACAAGGTCCTGGAGCATATAGCTATAGCTAGACTTAACTCAAAACTATTGGAAATCAAGAAGAAGTCCATCTATTTAATAAATTATGCTCATGAAACCCATGAAGCAAATCCAACAATAATATATATTATTTTGACTTCTTCTTTTTCATAATTACATATTACATAGTCAACATGAAGACCGACCTAGTTACACTTTTCAACAGGAGAGGCAGGTTTAGAGAATTCTGTTAGCATCCATGTGGAGGGGTTTCCTAGATGTTGGATGCCCTAACTAGGAGCAGATGCTACAACAAGGATTGGTCACTTGTGGATTGTTGGAGGGTAGTGTGAGAGTGGACCAAGTGTGGATGAGATTGGGTATTTATGGTCTGTTGGAGGACAATGTGATAGTTCCCAAGTTGGATCTCGGTGTGCAAAACCTTGATGGAAAAAGGTAGTTTCTAGAGTGGAAGTTGTTGAACTCAAGGGTTTGATCAAACAGGAGAAGTTTTGTGGAGCTTGCAACTTGAGTGTGGAGAATTACTTCTACAACAGATGATGGGTAGCCCCCCTAGCATATGTTCATTGTAGGAGATGAACACATTATAGTGATAGGTGTCAGCCCTCCGTGCCCTATTTTGGTCTTCATCGGAGCAACGTAGGAAGACCATAGTGGGACAAAGTCCCTAAGTAGCCGAGGAACAATAGTGGGTAGATTGAGATTTGTTCACAAGTAGAGCTGTGAACAACTCGATAGGAGTCTCGATGTGTTGATGCGTTGATAGACGAATGATAAACTAGTGAGAAAATTGATAGCCAAGGTGAATTAGTCAGATGGACTTAGAGCATTGATAGAGGTAGGAGCTACAGATCGGGAGTCGAAGGACTGGGCAGGTATAGGGTACGACCGAGAGGAGATGAGAGAGCGCACTGCATCAGCCAGATGGTGAAAGTATCTTGTTGAGGGAATATTGGTCGTCGATGTACTGACACAAAGTCCCCGTTTGTATCTTGTACTAGTGAATTATTGAGCACCATTATCCCTAGTACGAGAGTCCTAGATTGTTGTATTATATGTTTTTTAATATAATTAAGTTGGGTTGAAAAATGTAAAAAAGTTGTCTATATTATGTGCATGTGTTATTTACTTTTGTTTATATTCTGCTGTGCAAAGTAGTTCTGTTGAGATTCTTGGTTTGGGAGCGTCAGATATTTTAAGATTCTATACTAGACCCAAGATCCTAGAAATTTAACAATGACAAGCATGAATTTATCACTCTGAGCTTGGGACACAAGAGAGCTTTTATGTTTTAGGATCTTCAATATTTTAACTTTTAAGAGATAATACTTATCTTGGATATTATTTTGCATTTTCTCTGACATGTGTGTATTCTTTGGCTCATTTTTAGGTGCTTTGGGCTCCAAGGTACTAAATAAATTGTCGACATGAATTTATCACGGTGAACTACAGGTGAGTTAATTGCTCTGGACTTACAACACATGAGAGTTTTTCTGTTTTGGATTCTTCCACATTTTCAAATATGTAGGGATATCTCTCCATACTTTGGCATTAATTTAATTTATCACCCCGGACTTATAAGTGAGTTAATTACTCTAGAATTACCACATAGGAAAGTGTTTCTATTTTGGATTCTTCCACATTTTCATTTTTTAGAGATGTCTCTCCATACTCTTTTCTCGATATGCTTTTAGATTTTTCCAATGTTTCTTCTAACATATACTTGGAAACTTTAGCTTATCTTTTTGGTTAAAATTCATATAGGACAAGGTCAGACACATCTAACTAAGACAAATAAGTACATTTATAGTAAATCTTGTAGCTCATTTGTGGATTCTTATGGCCATATTTAAGTTTTGGCATCATTTTAGGTTTCGTTTCCAATATTAGCCAATGCGCACTCCATCAAGACTTTGCAAAAATATTTCATTGCCAATATTAGCCATTTCAATGAGTATATTGGTTGTAGGTTTAGTTCCAAACATTATGGTATGAAGAACCATCCTCGACTCTGAATGTTTCATTCTATTGGCATAATATAAAGCATCCCTCCCCCACTATTATAATGCGATCAATTCGTTGTAGGATCTTTTGAGGCTTTGATCATCACCCTTTCAGCCAATGGTTTCCCTTGCGAAAGGCTCAGATAGTTTTCCTCCCCCACTTTTAAAGGTACACACCACATTAAATCTAGTTAATTGATCATAGGAAAGGGGGTGAATGTCATTGTGGGGTAAGAAACATTATTGTCTAAAGGTGAGGGAAATGCTCCTTTATTCAGTGGCAATAGAATCCCTATATGGTTGTACTTAATTCCACTAGCACCTAACCATTTTGCTAGTTTCTAACCTTCCCATGAGGGGGAATTTAGCATGAAAGTGAATAACGACTTCCACTTAGCAGCGCCTCATTGAGAAGATAATAAAGGCAACTATGCAAAGGGACACACAGTTTGAATGGATTCGATTGTAGTTTCATCCTGTGATTCACCCGTTGAAGAAGTAATTGATGGTGTGAAAGCATTAGCTAGAACAAAGGAATCATGTGACAATGTAGGTGCATGTGCAGTTTAAGTAGCAACGGAGCAAGCAACACTAGTATTAGAGACTGCGTAATTACGAGATAATTCCATATTTCAAGCAGTGCATGACAGGTTCAATCCTTTCTACATCGAAAAATATTAGATTATCTATCAAGCTGCGACATCAAGGGCATTAAGGTAAGGTGAATGGCCCTAAACAACAAGTGTCAGACCAACCTTCTATGTGCTTGACATTTTTCAAGGCACATATGCTCATTCCCACATAAATGTTCTACATCATGACATTTTTCAAGGCACATATGCTCATTCCCACATAGTTGTTCTACATCATGAATTAGCTCATGAAAATGGTCCTCGTAACAACCCTTCATGAGGCATGGAGATTGATAGTCTCTTTTATGACAAGCATGCCTATCATGATCCCCAAACTCAATTTGGACAAGACACTGATTTTGCGAAGATAACATTCTTTATTGCACATATGTTTAGGATAATTGTGGACCCTCATGCCCAAACTAAATAGAGAAAAACTTATTATAACTGAATGAATTCTTAAAAAAGTCATAGACTTCCCCACATGTGTGATTTTTCTAATTTTACAGTCATGGGGGCCTTCATTCCCTGCCAAATATTTTCATTCCTCAACTGAATTCTCCGCTTCCTCTGCAAAAGGTACATTTTTCTGAACATGCATATCTACCCATGCAAGAATGATAGGTGACATCGCCTTCTTTCATGGATAGATTTTCAAAATCATTTAGAGCATTTAAATCCACAAACATAAAACCTTTGCTTAATTTATGCAATACCCAACCTATAACTGCCATTTTTTCACCTCATCAAAACTGGAAAAATCCACTACGTTTGACATCAACCACTGTTCAACTCGCTTTCGCCTTCAGTCGGCCAATGCACCCAAAAATATTTCGAAAGAGAGTGACACCATTCACCATAATTTCCTTTTCTTGGCACAACAATTTATAATATTGACCTGAGCTCAGAGAAAATGCTTCTAGTAACTGTTGTTGGTTCTTGTGAAAGTTCAAATTAAAAGTCAGTATTGGGGAAATAATTTATTGTGAACTCCTCAACAAGAACTGGAAAATAAAAAACTTATTTTTTCTCATCCAAATTAAATAGCATTTGGATTTCCTCTGTAGTAGAATGACATCCTTTATCTATACTATAACAGACTTCATTTTTTTCCTACAAAAGTCCAATCTTTAGCAGCAATTTTAACAATAACTAGCTTCACATCATTAATGAAAGCGGCATTGTTTGATAGCATGAATTCATCTCTTCTACTGTACTCGCGATTTCTATTAAGCTTTCTCGGTAGTCAGGACGATTATATGCAAGTACGCAACTATCTAAACCTTTAGAGGCCATTTAAATTAAGTCCATTTGCACTGCCAAAATTTGTCCATTTCATGCAAAGATGAAGGCTAATGTCACGCTGGATGGCCCACTCAAGGTAGGGATTTTCTACCTTGCAGCTCCCTTGTTATGATTATTGTGTCAATTAGTGTTTATAAAAATCGTTATTTTTTTTTTTATAAACACTAATTGACACAATAATCATAACAAGAATCTCCTCTACCAGAATCTCTGTTAACATTGCTGTAGTAACTTTTACTTCCACTTGGAACTAGGGTTTGAGAGGAGAGCGCAGAACTAGGGTTTGAGAGGAGAGCGCGGACAGGCGCAAGCAAGGAAGGGCACGACAGACAGCCACCTCGGCGGCCAAGCTCTGAGTAATGGCGGCCTCCTCAGGAGGAGGGGCGACGCCCACGTACAGGAATGTCACCAGCGGTGACCATGTGCTGCGTCCAGACCACCAGGCAGCGGCACAACAAAGAACAGGCCCTGTTTTAGGAGCAGATTGGCAAGCAAAAGTGAAGGGTCAATGTTTGCCGAGGGCAACCAAGAAGCCGAGGTTTGTGATTCCTACATCAAAGTTAGATGAATATAGACACTATATGAAGAATCATGCTCTGATCTGTAAGTTTATAGGTATTTGGCCTTCGGAGAAAGATTTATTAAAATGGATTCAAATAAAATGGCAGCCCAAGGGTCACATTGATCTAAAGTTTGGGGCCAAAGGATTTTTTACAGTTATTTTTTCAAACTTAAATGATAAAGAACACATTTTTGAAGGAGGTCCCTATTTCTATAGCAATGCGGGGCTCTTCCTACGCTAATGGGAGGAATGCTACAACCCAGAACAAGAGCAGTTTCTGGCAGCTCCTGTTTGGGTTCGGTTATTCGGGCTGCCCATTGATTTTTGGGACCCTTAAATTTTGGAAGGAATAGGCAATTCGCTAGGTAATTTTGTTAAAATAGCAGAGTCCATAGCCCGTGGACGTTACACATCGTTTGCAAGAATATGTGTGTACATGAATATATCTGAACCGCCTGAGATGATAGAACTGGAATATGAAGGAAAAGTGTGGCTACAACTTTTAGATTATGAACATATCCCGTTTCGCTGCAGACGCTGTCATGAATATGGCCACCTGTACAAATCTTGCCCCCTAAATGAAGCGCAACAGCAACCACAGCAAGCAAATAGATCAGATGAGCAAAATCGTCAAACAGAGGATGGGTTCATAACAATTAACTCCCGCAGAAGACCTCCAAGAGCAAAGAACAATGGACCAGGATTCGCAACAAAGCAAAACCTTCAAAAAACGGCTACAGTAAACAGGTATGAGGTCCTACAGAAGGAAGGAGAGGCAACGTCAGCGCAAGAGGAAGATGAATCGACAATGCTTGAAAACGAAGAAGACGATAAACCAGAAGGGAATGCAGTAGAGAACCAGAAACCACAGTCATCCAAAAGGAAAGCTGGACAGGAGACAGAAAACCAGGAAGAAAAGGAAACACCCGAACCGACCCCAATGGAGGTGGAGCAGCCCAAATAAGACTTGAGTGCAGAAGAAAAATTGCTGAAACGTCTATTGTTTGAATGGAGGAATCTTGATGACCGTTTCATCCCAGAAGATCAAAAGAAACTGTATAAAGAGACATTTGAGAATTACCTCACAGTACAGGCCTGGAAAGAAAGTCAAGAAAACGAACAAACATCAGGTAAGAAGCCAGTACCTACAAAGCCAGCAAAAAAAAGAGGACGTAGAACGCTGCAAGAATCTATACAAATAGTAGGTGAATCTCTGATAAATACAGGAAGGATAATGCCGTTAACTACGGTGTTTCAACAAATCCCTAAACACACATAATGAAAGTGCTCTCTTGGAACATAAGGGGTCTCAATAGTAAGGGGAAGCAGAGAAACTTGAGGAAGATATTGCAAGAGGAAAAACCACAGGTCATGCTCATTCAAGAAAAAAAGGTAACATGACACAAACTAGAAGAAATTATCCAGTCTTTAAAATTGCAATACCAAGCAATGGCCATAGATTCAGTAGGCACTTCAGGCAGCCTAGCAATCTTATGGAATACAGCTGAAATTACTACAGATGGGTGGATCAGTCAACCTAGGATTCTAACAGCAACCTTCAGACAAATAGGCGCAGAAGAGAGAATTCTCATATCAGCAGTATACGGACCCCCAATTCCAGGAGAGCGAGCGGCTTTTGTACAGAGTATACGCACACTAAAAAAATTACATGATGCACAGTACTGGTTGATAGGTGGAGACTTCAATATGATCTCGGACTTATCAGAGAAAAAAGGAGGTATAAGAAGGGAAGACCCTGATATGATACTCTTCAGAGATCTAATAACAGACCTAAGACTAGTTGATATCCCAACGATCAATGGGAAGTTTACATGGAATAACAGAAGAGGACAAAGATTCCAGGTAGCATCTCGACTGGATCGTTTTCTCGCCTCAGAAGCTTTCATAAGTCAGGACAAATATTTTGAAGCAGCAATTCTTCCAACCTTGGGATCGGATCATTGGCCAATCCGACTAGAAGTGGATGTCAAGGCAAGCCCTCATAACCGACCTTTTCGTTTTGAACAGTTCTGGCTAAGAGACCCGGGCTTCATGGATAAAATTAAAAACTGGTGGAACACAATACAAATAAGAGGGCGAAATAAAATGCATTCCTTTCAACTTCGTCTAAAACAATTAAAGGAGGAAATAAAAAAATGGAACAGAGATGAATTTGGGAATATACACCAGGAACAAATCCAACTAACAACAAAAATGAAGGAAATATAGCAACAGATAATTCTACAAGGCCGAACGCCAGAACTCGTGCTTGAAGAAGGTACCACACTTAGTCAACAGGAAGAGAGACGCAAACAAGAAGAGATCTTGTGGAAACAAAAGTCGAGGATACAATGGCTTAAGGAAGGAGACCGCAACACAAAGTTCTTCCATAACGCCATGTTGCAACGACGCCAGCATAACAGAATCTTCTCTTTGAAAACAACCAATGGGGAAAGGAAAATAAAACATGAAGAGATAGAGGCGGAGTTAGTGAATCACTTTAGAGACCGACTCACAGAACCCCAACCTAATCGGCAGACAGCCATTGAAAAAATTACAGCTCATATCCCAACACTTATCACTAGAGAGCAAAATTTGGCTTTGTTAAGAGAAATAACGCTAAAGGAGGTGGACGAGGTTGTCTTGAACTTGCCTAAGAACAAAGCTCCGGGACCAGACGGATTTACAAGCGAATTATTCATATCAACTTGGCCATTCATGGGCCCAGACATTTTGGAAGTGGTAGAGAAATCACGCAGATTAAAAACGGTATACCCAGCAATGAATGCAACCTTTATCACTCTTATTCCTAAGCACAAAGAGGCAGATACAGCAGAAGGGTTTCGGCCAATAGTGCTATGCAATGTTATTTATAAAATTATCTCAACGATCATGGTAAATAGACTGAAACCTTTATTGCCTACTCTCATTTCCCCGGAACAGACAGGGTTTGTGAAAGGACGACAAATCCTGGATGGTATAATCACAGCTCAGGAAGCCATGCACTCACTAAAAACTGATAAACGAAGAGGTCTGCTTATTAAGTTAGATCTATTGAAAGCATATGATCGCATAAGTTGGCAATATCTGATGCAGGTATTAAAAGCTTTCGGTTTTGAAGATCGATGGATTCAATGGCTGAGATCTTTCATGACTTCTGCCCACTATTCAATTTTAGTTAATGGCAGTCCGACAACCCCTTTTCAGAGCTCCCTGGTATTTGCCAAGGGGATCCTCTTTCCCCATTCTTATTCATAATAGCAGCTGAAGGCCTAGGCAGACTCCTCAAAGCGCATTTAGCAGAAGGAAAGTTACAAGGATTAAAATTATGGGGACCGAACCTCTCATTGACTCACCAGCAGTTTGTCGACGATGTCTTATTGTTTGGTCAGGCAACTCTGAAAGAATGTAAAGCAATTCAAAAAATTCTAAATATGTTCATGGCAGCTTCAGGGACAGAAGTGAATAATGGTAAGTCGAAAGTTTATTTTTTTAACTGTCCAATAGAGAGTCAGACCTTTCTTGCTAGAACACTGGGATTCCAATGTGGCTCATTTCCAATGAAATATCTAGGAATGAATCTACATCTTGGACCAAGAAGAATAGCTGATTGGAAAGACACCTTATTGAGGATAACCAATAGGATTCAGAATTGGGCTTTCAGGTCATTAAATGCGCCAGGACGACTCATCCTCTTAAAGACAGTGTTGCAAGCTCTACCGATCTACCAACTGTCTGCAAGAGCATGTCCAAAAGGAATTTGTTCAAAATTGGTAGGGCAATTCAAAAAATTCTTATGGTAGGGAGCTCAAGCTAATAGGAAATGGGCTCTCCTCTCTTGGGAAAAATTGCTAAAATCAAAAGCAACAGGCGGATTGGGCCTAAGGGATCCATCTATCTTAAATAATGTGATGGGAGCAAAGCTATGGTGGAGGTGGGTGCAGGGAGGCACAGATCTCTGGAAGACTATTTGGAAAATTAAATACGACATGCCTCAAACCATATCAGGCCGCTTAAAGACTGACATTATACCCAAAGGATCCCCAATCTGGAATCTAGCAGCACTCAACAGATATTTAATAAGGTCGCACAGCTTTTGGGAGATCAAGGATGGCGGCACAACGCTTTTCTGGGAAGACTCCTGGCAACAGAGGGAAAAACTATTCAGCAGACTGGATTTGGGCGAAATTTTCTTGTTTACAAGTAATCCCAACCAACGACTTCTACAGCATTATTGGCACCACAACAATCCAGATCAGTGGATGAAATGGAAAGATAAAACTACCTGGTCGACAGCTCTAGAAACCCAGCAATGGGGCAACTTAGCTAAGGAACTTAAAACACGGAAAATTAGGAAAGCAGAAGGACCAGACATACTTAGATGGGGATATATGACAAAAGGACTATTCACAATAAAAGAAGGCTATATGATTCAATCGCAACAAGGCCTTCAGGCAGGCAGATCTCTGTGGAAAAAAATCTGGGCATTAAAACACTGGCCAAAGGTAGAGTACTTCATATGGTTGGTCAGTCACAACAGGATTTTGACTTGGGAGAACCTTAAAAAACGAGGAATGATTGGACCCTCTCGATGCTTCCTATGTCAAGAAGAGTAGGAAACGACAGACCATCTCCTCATCTC
This sequence comes from Pinus albicaulis, assembly GCA_034641835.2. Lineage (NCBI taxonomy): Eukaryota > Viridiplantae > Streptophyta > Pinopsida > Pinales > Pinaceae > Pinus > Pinus albicaulis. The sequence continues at coordinate 121,411,011 of CM076581.1, read as the reverse complement.
CTGTCCTTATGTGCAACAACAGTGGCAAAAATTGGAAACCCTGTTCAGACAAACGGACAAAGATAACACCAGCATAATCGAGACAATCAGGAAATGGCAAAAAGGTAAATTTCAATGCCAAGTGGTCAACAGAGCATGGAACCTCTCATTTGGATTCCTTATATGGAACACATGGAAAGAAAGGAACAACAGAATTTTTAAAGACATAAAGCTTCCAATACAGCAAATCTGGCAAAGAACCGTTGAGAATATTCGAGAAACCATCCTCAGTGAAAGCTGGATAGACGAAGATTGGAAAGTGGTAGGTTTTGAAGTCAAAATTCTTGAATATTTAAATCTGAAACCCCAAATGTTATATAAGCATTTATGGAAGTTCAGACCACCAAGATAAACTACCGATGATCATTGGGCACACCCTCAATCAGGGTTCATTAAGCTAAATTATGACGGAGCTTCTAAAGGCAATCCGGGGCAGGCAGGAGCAGGGGGAATCTTTCGCAATTCGCAGGGGAATGTATGCCGGTTTTATGCTTTAGACTTGGGCCATGCAACGAACAATGAAGCGGAATTAACTGCAGTCCAACAAGGTATTATCATTGCAATCCGTGAAAATTATCATAAACTTATAATCGAAGGAGACTCTGCCCTTGTTACAAATATTCTCCAGAAATTGCAACAAGGAACACCTTGGGAGAAAATAACCCAAAGTTGGAGGACAGCAGGTCTCATTCAAGAAATAAGTCATTTGCTGAAGAGGATTCAATACATGGTGCCAAAACATATCAAGAGGAAAGGAAATGCAGCTGCAGATTACCTTGCAAATTGGGGATGCAAGAATAATGATAGGGCAATCGATGCTCGACCCATAGATGAAATCTGGGAGGTTGAATTATACCCCCTCCAAGTGATTGTAAATAAGGATCTTCAGACCCCCGATCGGGGTGAACACCTGGCGAACTAGAATTGACCATAACAATGATGGTGGTGGGATCTAGTACGAGGCAAGTTAAGTTCATAATGGGCCATTGGGATCATAACCAAAGCCAAGACAGGAACGAGCGAAGTTTAATGAGATCGCAGATCAGCCAGGCTGTGCTGTCAGTCGAAGGACAACCTCACTCTTGCATGGTAAGTTTCCTCTTTAATCCCCTCCATGCGGCCTTGCTCTGCTTATTGCATGCAAACGCTGGAGTTAGGCAGAAGGAGAAGATGCGCAGCGAGGCTCTGCTTGGTAAATCGACTGGGTGGTGGTATGTTCATAACCTCTTCTTTCTTATGAATATGGATAATCTTGCTCTTGCCCAGAATTGTTGGTGGCATATTTGGATAGATTGTACTGGTAATGTAATTTCTGCTTCTGGTTTACCTACTCAAAAGATAGTGAAACCATGTTTTCGCAACCCATGCAACCAGGCGGCCGCCTGGCAAGGCATAACGCGCTTCCCCAAGGCTGGTAACAAGCTTTTCACCTTCCATACGAGGGGGATTTGTTGGTACAAAGTTTGTAGTGTCAATAGCAGGGTAAAGGTTAGGGTCGGCTCACCTTTAAACCATTATGACAGTAGTTTAAGTAGGGAGTTTATAATTCCGGTTTCTACCGCCAGTCCGGTCGTGAATATGGATGTCTTTATAAATTTCTTAAGGTCAAGGTCGATAGATATGGTTCTGAGTCGCAGTGAAGGAGTCAAGTATTGTAGTGCTCTCTTAAGGATACATCCTCTGTTCAGAGAACCAAAGTATAGGCTTAGGAATGATTTTCATATACTGGCCTCGGTCGTGAATAGTGCCCCGTCCTTGCTCACTTTTCCTATTGCGCTTAGGACCCTCAGTTTTGTTTTGAAAGTGATTCACAAGACTTCCGCCCTCACGAATCAGAACAGGGAGGTTAACGCTGAGCCTGTTCATAAAAACAATAATGGTAGGCAGTGTGTCTATGTTTATGTTGTTAGTAGTATGGCCACAGGCAATGGCGGTAGGCTTTACCATATCCAGACAGAAGGTATTGTAATTTCGCAAACTGAATGGAATCAGAATTTAACTAAAGTCTGTTATATATTTATGTTACAGTTTCATAATCAGGAAAGGATGGGGAAACGCCGTGCAGCCTCTCAGTCCGGGAAAGGGAAGCAGTTAATGCAAGCAGAATCAATGCCAAAGAAAAGAGGCAGAAAATCTACCCAGGAAATGGTGGAAACACTGGTTGATAGTTATGTTAAAGGAAACCCCTCCAAGACCCGACAGGAAATCCGGGGATGGGAAAGGGAGATTCAAGTTGAACCAGAAGATACTGCAGCAGAAGAAGATATTCTAGATTTCATCAATGTTCCAGCCAATACCCGAGGTCGCCTCTCTCTATTTCAGCAAACTATTCATACATATTGGACTATGAAATGTCTGTTAGCAAAAGCCATGCAAAGCTTTCCCTCGGGTAAGCAAAGCATGGATGTATCAAAGATGGAAGCCAGAATTATGGACAAGCTGGAGGATATGCAGGACCAGCTCTCGCATATCAAAATAACCCAATATCAGACAGCAGACAGAATGAACAGATTGGATGACAAAGTAGCCTGCATGGAAAAACAATTACAACAGCTGCAACAAGTGGATATGCCCGGGTCTACTGTTAAAGACCCTGCTCCTGTTTCAAGTTCATATGGTTAAATACTCTTTTACTGATGTTGAATGTTTTTAGGATTACTATATATAATTAAGAACCAAAGTTAGCAGTTAGGTAGTAATATTTTGGAGCAGTTAGCTCATGCAGGATATAGAACAATGAAACTCTTTCAGTTTTGGAACGCGTTTCATGCATTCAGATGGCCAACAGACCTGGTTTCCTTCGGGCAGGTTGAGGCTAGATCTGAAATATCTCATTTTGTAACTTGCTTTTTAAAGATAAATAGTCAGTAGAGTGGGCCTACCATATTTACAAAAAAAAAAATCGTTACTTTTGTATTGATGCATTTATATACACCTTTACATGGATTTTTTCATTTATAAAACACACACATAATATTTCTAAAACATTCACTATATTATATAATATAAAATTATTTCTGTATAAATATTTAACTTATAGAATATATAAGTAATATTTTAAACTCTTATATATATACATAAACAACTTTCTATGTTTTAATTTTTATTTATTTATTATTATTTATAAATATCAAAATAATCAATTTTTTGCTTGCTAAGTTGTGCGAGTCTTGAGATGATTGATTGCTTAATATTTGGCTTGAGAAACTGTGACTTACAGGCATCTAAACCATCAAAATCACCCAAGGATTGCACCTAGCTTGGGCCACACCCACCCTTATATGGCTAGATTTTTTCCCATGGAGTTTCGAATCGGTGAACTTCATATCACAAAGTGCCTTAATAGTACACCCCATCATCGTCTATTCTACGCCCTATGGGAAATCAAATTATTATTATTTTAATTATTATTAAATTTACAATAAATTTAAAATCCATCCACTTTTAGAACCTTTCTTTTGTATCCAAAGGAATCGACAATTGGGCCAGCCTTGTACTTGCGTGACAAGGAGTCGATTCCAACTGCTATGACTATAAACTCTAGGCGCATACGTATGACCTGATCCAGAATTATGAAGGAACACAATATAATACCGATATAAACATAAACATAGAGATTCAAAAAAAATAAAAAAATCATTTCATTAATATCAAAGAACTGAAATATGCTTACATACAAAATGGAAATAAACTAGCTTGGGCGATGGTAGCTTATCTCTGAGAAGAGATGTGGCAGCTACAGGCCTTTGAACTTTGTTACATTGAGGCTCAAGGGCCTATTTATTATTGAGAAACAATGGAAAACCATAAACATCCAAAAACCTAACCCTAGGAGATGAATCGCAAAATCTGTGGGCCCCGTTGGGATAAAATGGTACATGAACTCCTCGGTGTCGTAACTAGGCCCAGGATAATTCGTTGGAAATATTATCCTGTCTACTTTCCAAATATGCCTTTAGTTTGCAGAATGGACTTGATTTGACCTATCAAAAATTGATTCTCCCAAGAATGGTCAAAAAGTGCAAAATGAAGGTGCAAAAATGAAGTGTGATCTTTCAGAAAATTTTTGGAGGCCTTCCTCAACTCCAAATTGAGCTCCAGATAGCTCATTGGAAATATATCTCTGTAAAGTTATCATTTGACTCATTAAGAAAGTCATTTGGACACTCCATCTAGGACAAAAATTGATTTTCCCAAGGTCACTCTAGAAGTGCAGAAAACCTCTTGTAGCAATTGTATGTTTGACATTTATCCAAAGCCATGACACGTGTAAAAAATGAAGGGTTTTTTTCTTCCTTGGCCTATGATGGACAAAAACCGCTCTCACTTTTATCAAATTCATCTCCATTTGGTCAAAAACATACTTTGAATCAAAACCGACCCTATCAAATTCATCTTTGTTTTATGACTAGGGCTACATTAGTGAGTCAATTTTTTGCATGACCTAATGGAATGATAAAAATTTCTGAGTGGGGCCCCTAAAATGAATATGAAAAGAGTGATTTTGATTATTGATGGCAGAATGCAATTTCTGACACTAACATCGACCTTATTTGGGATGACATCTCCTTGAAGGTGTCAAGAACATCGTAGACCAAGTGCCTAACCATTGGGCCAATACGGTAAAAAACAACTCAAACTAAAATGCATGACTAAATATTGACATCTCAATGACACAAACTGACTAAAATTGACTGAACAATGACTCAAAACTTAACTTATTTTTCTGAAAACTAAACTTGGAAATGGAAGAAACTCAATGAAGCTCCATGGCCTTCATTTTGGGCTCCGAACTCCAGTGATTTTCTACTTCACACTTGCAGAAAATTGAATGAAACTTATGAAATATTCTTACTCCTGTGAGCTTATTAACCACACCATTTCCTATTCTAACTATTGGAAATGACTGCTAAATCAGGTAAAGGAAAAATGCCAATGAAGCCAATCAAGCAGTTGGATACCTGATTGTCCTCTGCTTACACTATCTACAAAAATATTGAAGATTGGAAACTCAACATACAAATGAAGCTGAAAACCATGATCCAAAACAAGACAACCAACCTGATCTAATGACTACAGTAGACTAGCAAAAGGATCTCGAAAAGCATGTGCTCTCTCTTAAGAATTTGCGTAATGGATTTTTGTAGACCACTTTTGGAGGCCTTGTCAGTATCCAATTGAGCCCAGGATAGCTCGTTGGAAAGCTTATCCTGTATGATTTCCAAATATTCCTTTATTTTGTAGAATGGACTTGATTTGACTATCAAAAATTGATTCTCCCAAGACTGGTCAAAAAGTGCAGAATGAGGGTGAAAAAATGAAGTGTGATATTTCAGGCAACTTTTGGAGGCCTTCCTCAACTCAAAATTGAGCTCTAGATAGCTCATTTGAAATATCTCTCTGTACAGTTATCATTTGACTCATCAAGAAAGTCATTTTGACACTCCATATAGGTTAAAAATTGATTTTCCCAAGGTCACTCCAGAATTGCAAAAAACCTCTTATAGAAACTGTATGTTTGACATTTATCCAAAACCATGACACCTGTGTAAAAAATGAAGGAGTTTTTTTTTCCTTGGCCTATGATGGAAATAAAACCTCTCTCACTATTATCAAATTCATCTCTGTTTGGTTAGAAATATACTTTGACGCAAAACTAGCCCTATGAGTGGCAAATGATTTGACTCCAGAAATGACTTCTTGAAAAGTGATGGAGACATGATGTTTATGAGCTGAAATGACCTCATACTTACTGATATGACCTACCTTATGCCTCCTCTACTTAGATGTCTTTGATTCTATAGAAAACCCTAGCTCAGTGGGAGAGGAAATTAGGGTTTAGTGCTTGTGGAAAATGATGATTTGGGCACCCTTGGGAGAAGACAACTCCCTTTGACATTTGATAAATTGATGAACTAAAAAATCTTGCACTTTGACATATGCTTGTTTGGCATGTGGAACTGAGTTGGAAGATTTTGGGAGACTAAGTACTTATTACATTTGAATTGACATAAAATTACATAAATAGAAATAAAATTACACTATAGTATGAAAATCATACTTTGAAACCATAATTACAACCTTTAAGAATCATATTTACACGCTGACAAAACTTCTTCAAATGATAAAGAAGTATTATTCAATCACTCTCACACTTTTGCTGACCTTATTGAGATAAAATGGTGTGTTATGAACCTTGAAAAATGAAACCTAACTGACCTAATGGGACCTTGGATGACTTGACTCCATAGTTGACTTTGATTGACATAATGACATAGTGAAATGAGCTTTTAAGATTGTTTTATGTTCAACAAGACATGAAGGTGGGTCATAAAATGTGAAATTTTGAGGGAGAGTGAGGTTTTATGACTAGGGCTACCATCAATGAGTCAATTTTTTGCATGAACTAATGGAATGATAAAAAATTTCTGCGTGGGACCCCTAAAATGAATATGAAAAGAGTGATTTTGATCACTGATGGCAGAATACAAATTTTGACACTAACAGTAACTTTGGCATACGATCTCCATTTGATGTGTACAATACCTCGTTAGAAAGATATATCCTAGGAATAAAAATTTCATCTGTAATCATCTAATAAAGACTCATTTTTTCTCGTTTTCCCAAAAAAAATGTCGTTTAGGGCCTCAAAATGACTTCGGAAGTTCAGGACTCGAAAAAATGCCAAAAATAGTAAAATGTGCTACAATTAAGGAAGCTGAAAAACTGAAAGAAACAATGGTGGGGGTCCAAGTGGAATAGGCAGGCGGCCACCAATTATCCACCTGGATCAGTTTCCCCCCTTTGGAAGCAATGGTCCCCATTGCGTTGAGTGCCTCCATGAGATGGGGAAAATTTTACTAAACTTGGCCCCTGGTGAGCCAATTACCTTGGTGCAAGAGTTGGTCAGATTTTGCAACCCAATACAGTTAGATATTCTGCTGGAAAGTGTTCTTGATTTGCGTGTCCATGATCCTATCATTTATGGCATGTTCCACATAGTCTGGGTACAACTCTGTTGGAGTGAGTTGTTCTGCAATGTCGGATGTGTCCAATAGTGGTGGAAAGTATGGCTGAAGGCGATCCACATTGAACACTAGGTTCAACCCAAGGAATGGTGGAATGCTGAGCTCTAAGTCATTTTCCCCTATATCCTTCATGATGGTGTACTACCCATATTGAAGCGGGCGAAGCTTGCGATATGACCCAGTGAGGCGCTCCTTCTGCAAATGTAGCCAAACTTTGTCGCCCACCTAGAACTTGTGTTGCATCCGATGTTGATCATGTCGTTGCTTGTACTTAGCATTGGATCTATGTAATATGTCATAGAACTGCTGGAGGATGTATTTAATGTGCTCAATGAAGCTGTTGGCCTTGTTAACTTCGGATTGAACATGAGCTGAATTTGCCTGAGTAGCTGTAAATGGTATGGCCACATCAATGGGACATAGCTGCTGGAATTCCAACCCCACCTGAAAGGGGTTGTGGCAAGTTGAGATATGGAGAGCTCTATTGTAGCTGTACTGGACATAGGGGAGGCTCTCATCACATGTGTGTGAATGATTTGAGTTGTACATGCGCATAATGTTTATGATCATCCTATTGACGACCTCTATTTGGCCATCAGTTTGGGGGTGGAAAGTTGTGGAATTAGTGAGCTTGGTATCTCCACCATCTTCATCATCCTCATATTCCCCATCTGCATAATCTTCCACTTCCCCCATAAAGACTGCTCACACTCACTCAAAAGCCACAAAAGGAAAAACTCCATTAGTCAAATTGGACAATAAGTTTGAATTACCCATGTACAATGGCAAGGTAAATGCAGAGAGACTTGACAATTGGATATGTCAATTGGAGGTTTATTGCAGAATTCAAAACCTTCATGAAGACGACATAAAGATCTAGTTGGCTTCATTAAGGCTAGAAGGAGTTGCACTAGTTTGGTGGGAAAATGGTGGGAAGCAAAGACTCAAGAGGAAATGCGAATCCATGGTAAGATATCCATTTCTTGGGTTGAGTTTATTTCTTCCATTAAAAGACAGTTTTATCCATTAGCCTATATGCAAAAAGCTATTATGAGTTGGAAATTTTTTAAGAACTCAAGGGTCAAACAGTTCAAGAGTATACCCAGGAGTTTAGAAAGAGAGCTTTGTTGCTAGGAATAAATTTGAATTCCCAAGGTACACTATTGAAATATATTGGGGGTTTACATTCCTATTTGAAGCATACTATTCTTATGTTTAACCCAAGAAATTTAGATGAAGTTTGTGTACAAGCCACACACTTGGAGGCAAGGGGAAAACAAACCATAGAGGAGAAAGGAGAAAGTGAGGGTAAAGGGAAATGAAAGTTTTATGGAAGAGGAAAAATAAATATTTTTGTAAAAAGAGAAAAGGAAAAACTCACATGCAAAAACTTTTCAAAGACTGGCCATGATGAAGACCACTATTGACAGCTTCATCCAATATTGAAACCAAATAGACTGAAAGCGAAATAGAAGGGAAAAAATGTTTCTATAATTGAACATGACTTAGGGTCAGATTAAGGAGATGAGACAAAAATTACAACCATGGGTTTGAAAGGTAAACATGTTGCAAGCACTATTACTTCAAAAATTTCAAATGATACTCATGATGAAGATAAAAGAATATAAATTTTCCATATTAGATTTGTCTCTAAACATACCAAGATTGATACACTTTTTAATAGTGGGTCACAAGCTAACTTGATTTCTGAAGATTTGGTTAAGCAACTAGGCCTTGAAACTATTAGACATCCAAGACCATATCCTTTGGGTTGGATATTCAAGAATGCAAACTTTTAGGTTACAAGGAAGTGGTTACTAAGATTCGCCATCAACTCAAACTTTCTTGATGAAGTTGAGCTTGAAGTGGTGTCACTTGAAATATCAGGTATTGTATTTGGAAGTCCTTAGCTATATGATAGGAAAGCTGTATTTCATTGCCATGATAACATGTACCACTTGTTTAAGGATGGTATTGAGTACATAATTAGAGAACATAAGAAGAAGAAAAGTTTGTCTCTTATGCATGCAAGTGAAATGAAGAGGATAGTGAATGCAAGTCAGAACTTGACATCGTTGATGATCAAACAAAGAGATGCGATGAATCAAACTTTTCAAAAATATGCTTATGTTTGTAATGAGTTGTTTCAGGATGTTAACATGTTGCCTTTGAAATAAGGTGAAAAACATTTGGAACAGTCAACATCAGTGTTGAGCAGTGTTGGAAACAAGATGCCGGTGCAAGAGAGTGAAAAGGTCAAAGAGAAAGTGACAAAGTAGCTTGGAAATGAAGGCACGGTTTCCACAAATGCTTATTGCTGGTTTCTAAAAGGTACATGGCAGTGTCGAAGATACTTGGTCAAGAGTCGACGCAAGTACAAGGCAAAAGCAACTAAAAATCGCCATGGTGATAGTGTGCAAGGTGAGAAAGTTTCTAAGTTTTCTTTGATTGTTGACCAAACAATATCCTTCCAGCAGATTTAACCATATATCTACAACATCTGCATCTATCTGGCCTTCAAATGTGAGAATTTCAAAGTTAACTTCTAACTTAAAAGGAGTGATGCCTCTAGAGTGGCTACCAGATGAAGATGCATCTCTTGTGTGTAGCCATTGAAGGATATCGACAAATTTATGCATCATCGCATTCCTTTGTTTCTAGAGGGCCTCCTCGAGCAATATTTTGAAAGGATATCCCGCTCCTTTGTCTTTCTTTTCTTCCGCCGTGGGAGATCTTTGGAGTTTGCGAGGTTGATCTTGCAAAGGTTCAATGAGTTCGATACCTAACTCCTTGTATGCTGACCTCATTGGGGAAATGCAAATAAATACAAAGAAAGCGTAGAATGATCTAATACCACTAACCTAGACTTATGCATGAATGCAATATAATACAAATATAAACATAAACATAGAGATGCAACAAAATTAAAACTTCATTTCATTAATATTAAAGAACTGAAATATTCTTCTATACAAAATGGAAATAAACTAGCTTGGCTGATGGTAGTTTATCTCTGAGAAGATTTGTGGCGCCTATATGCTTCTGTTACACAGTATTTTGTCACCGTCCCTGCACTCCCCCTCCTGAAAATTGGAGGACCATTTCAGTGACCCCTGTGTATTGTCATACATTGTCATAAATGTCATTTCATCCCTTGGCATGTCAAGAACATAATCTCTGTTGATCATTTCTCAATCAGACCTTCAAAAACCTATGATTTTGGGTTGGCGCTAGTAGGTAGATATGTCCTTGCGCCCATGAATAAATTAACACGAAGCCTCGTGCCCATTGGTGCTTTGTCTCAGAAGGGCACCCGCGCCGATCTTCTTTTAGAAATTTTTTAAAAATAGAAACGAAGCTTCCATGTCTAACAACTTCATGGGCAGAGTCATGGTTGTTTTTTCGACTGGATCAAGTCGAGTTTCTCCCTTTGGTCTATTAGTTCCTACAAATGTGCAGCTCCCCAAAGGGATAGACCTCTCCTCCACCTTATGTGGATCCCAAACCTCCTCCTCCTCTCTTATAAATTATTCTTCCTCACATTGATTCATCTAGATGAACAGTAAATATTCATAAAGGGTGTGTTGAAGAAAGCAGAGAAGAGCCCATTGTTGAGAGAGACTTTAAGTCCATTGCCTCATTTGAACCGAACGATGAATGAATGCTTGAGACGTGCCCGACTGAACCCATCGAAGGAGATATACAACGTCAAGGCATAAGGTTGTAAGCTTATTTTTCATATATCAATAATACATGACCGGTTTCTGGTTCCAACTTTGTTTCCATTTATATTCGAAGTGTTTAACACTCCTTGACTATTTTCAATTTTTTTTTTAGTTAAAATCAGATGAGAATGAGCTTTGTCGATGCGTTTCGAACCAACGAGTGTGGTTCATCATCAAGACAAGATGAGAAATCAGATCTAAACGTTAAGATTAAATAGATGTAGAGAGTTCCAAAACTAGCTGTTTGGAAAAAATGGCTAGTTTGACCAAGTCAGATTAGCAACATTTTTATATTTAAATTTCATAAATTTTTATTTTATTTTATTTTAATTTTCAAATAAAAATACAAATAAATAAATAAATAAATAAATTATTATAATAAATAAATAAATAAATAAATAAATATATATATATATATATATATCTATATATATATATATATATATATATATATATATATATATATATATATATTAAAGGTCAAATAATAAATAAATATAACAAATTTTTAATTGCAAATTATATATTTAAAAATAGTTTTAAAGTATTTTTAATTTTAATTTGTTAAGGGTTTATATATATATATATTAAAGGTCAAATAATAAATAAATATAACAAATTTTTAATTGCAAATTATATATTTAAAAATAGTTTTAAATTATTTTTTAATTTTTAATTTGTTAAGGGTTATATATATATATATATATATATATATATATATATATATATTAAAGGTTTAAAATTTAATATTAAATATTTTTGAAAGCGATCCAAACTAGTCAATTGTAATAACGACTATTTTTGACTAAGCAAAAATCTGTGAAATTTTTAATTTAATATTATTAAATTTTATTTTTTAAAATATTTAATTAAAATATATAATTTTATTTAAAGATTTATATTAAATAATTTTAATAATTTTATTTATTCATTTATTTAATTCATTAATTCCAAAAATAAAATAAATATAAAAAAATAGATGAATATCTGTAGATGAATGTATATGTTTGTATTCTGTCATCGTTTGTTTGATATTTGCTCAGATGCATAGACATCGTCACCAACGAAGCGCAAAGCGTGAAGACAAAGATCAAAGGATTGCTGCTGCGTGCCATGACAAAAGCATTGGACTGAGGTAGGATATCTGTTCCAGTCCATATTTCACTTACAAGCTAGGAATTTAGGAATTCAACATGTTCCCTTGTTGCTAGACCCACCCTAGGGCTAGAGGGATCGTCTCTATTCGCAGAGGGGATTTGCCTACTCAACAAGTTGGCGACTCCACTAGGGACCAGTATGCCTGTCGTCTCTCGTTGTTCGTTTTGAAGTTTTTCTTGTTTGTCCAATTCTGGTCGTGTTGCCATTTCTCTAGTTTGTTTTTGTTATTTGACTGTTTCAAGCCACTCCACCTATTCTTAGAGTGATAAGCTTGGATTTTTCTCAGCGTCTTTTTCTCCTTTACTTGGTTTCCTTACTTGGCGTTGTTGTTTGCCTGACAGTCGTGCTGATTGGCGCGTGTTGCCTTTGGCAAGGGAGCGATTTTCCTTGTTCAACGCGGATTATTGCTAAAAAATCGCGACGATACTAGAGGATTGGTTTTTAGGCTTTCTTCCTGAGTTTCCAGTGCATCTTACCCTCTGGTTGGTTTTTCCTTTCTAATTTAATCCACCTGGATTGGTTTTTTACTTCCATATCCTGTTCATTTCAATTGATTGTCTCTCATTGGACCAGTGTGGCTTTTTTTTATCCTAGGGTTTTTTTGTGTCTCGAATCATTTGTCCGATCACATGGTCGCTGAGTCTCCGAGCTGTATATGAGTCAGTTTAGTCATTTATCTTTTGAGCCTGTTGTCTGATTGTTTGGTCTCTTCTTTTGATTCTATGTGTTGTAGGATTGTCGAACTGTCATCCTGGTGTCCGTTTGACCCTCCCTCCATTGCCATGAGCATAGATTGCATTGCTCATTGAGTCGACTTAAAAGTCCTTTTTTTCTGCATGAAGAAATGCGTGCCTGGTTTTGAGTGTGTTTTACATTCGCTTAGATTTTTTTTTTTCTTTCTAAATTAGTCTAAATTCTATTACTATAACAAAATAGTACATGGAGGCATCGGCCTCTGCAGTGCTAGCCTGAGTTTATGGCATAATTAAATAGAAAAAAAACATGAAATTGACTGCCCATGTGAGGGAAACCAGTCCAGTCCAAAAAGTAATTGTTGCCTGCCCTCACAGGGGAAACCAACCTATTACACTAGAGAGAAGAAATTTTTGAAATAACATCCGAACTAACAACATTACACAAAAACATAGAAGTAGACCCATAGGATTGGGAGCCGAGAACCAGAAATCTGATTAAACTAGACATGCTAGGTGTCATGAGGAGAAGGTGTAGGTTCTTCGACTATTAGGCACCTGTAAGCTTCAATGTCATCCTCCGTATCCTGCTTGTCATCGGTGTTGTCCTCCTTGTTCTTGCCTGTGTTGAGACGGCCGATTTTGGTGTTGTCCTGTTCATCGCTGCTTCCATTATTTGGAGTTTTGCCTCGAATAGCGCCAGGATTGCCTTTTTTGCGAGCCAAAACTTTTGTCTTCTTCACAATGTGGGTGAATCATTCAGCAATGGGAGGCTCCTCTGTAAACGCCACAGTGATGGTCACAGTAGTACATGGACGGTTAAGGGAAAAATGGAAGTGAAATTGGGCTGATTGATGGGGTTGCTGGGGAGAGGTTAAGTTAGCCTGCAACTGGGGGGTAACATCGTCGGACTGAGTCAGCCGAGCACTCACTGTGCGAGCCTGCCCCCGACCACTACGCGTATCCGAGTAGCGACCAGGGCATTGAAAAGACGAGGGGGAGGACGAGTTAGAGAGAGACGAGTGTGAAGACGACCGAGTAAAAATTTTGCCTCTGCTACTGCCTCTGCAGCAGCGCATCCTCTGGCGTAAACGGGGCATATTCACCCTGGCTAAGATGGAATGACTAAGCAGTACAGACTCAAAGAAATGGTGCGCAATGGGGGCAGAGAACTCAGTAATTAGAGGCTTAAAGCACAGACTCGAGGGGTGCTCAGTGTGGGTAGAGGACTCATTAACCAGTGGCTCAGAACGCAGGCTGCAGAGCACACTCTGCGACAAATGGATGCCATCCACCAGCTCTATGCAACACAGTAACTGGCAACGTCTCCTTGTTGTCGTGCACGAGCTCGGCTCCGTGACAGCAGGGAAACACTTGTAACTCAAAGGAATCAGAGTAGAAGGAAAACTTCCGGAGGAAGCCATAATGAGGAGCCAAAATATAATGGTGAAACATCGACCAGCGAGCTGCATTAAGTCGCATTTAAGAGTAGCGGTCGCTCGTTTAAGTGCAGGTGTGATGGGAATGTGGGTGGCCATGTGGCCAAGCCACTTGCCAATCCACAAATGAACCAATGTACCCCTACCATTAAACACCCACATTTGGGATACATTCGCTTAGAATTGATCTCTTCGTGTTTTGATCATTTCTTTCGAAGTTGCTCGAAACTAGTGTTTGTTTTGTCCTTTTAGTGTAGCATTGCATTATTGCTTCTCACTCATACAAAAGAACATAATTTTTCATTCTTACTTTTTTGAAGATGAAAAGTACTCTCTTGCATTAATAGGTTTCTTCTTCATTAGAAAATGAAAAACAAGATAATTATTTTTCATTTTCCGCTTTGGCTGTGATATTAGCATAAAGGAAAGTGTTATTCTTGCATTCGATTGATTGCTGCTTTGTTGTGAAGTTCTATCCCTTTCTTAGCCATCTTTTCATCGAATTGAAATGGTATTATTTATCTCATATAGTTGTGCATTAGAGATTTGAGATTACATTAAGTAAGGCCTTGAAACTGAAACATAATTTCAATATAAACTATAAAAATAACTCAATCAACCTAAGGAAGCATTGAAAGTAAATGCTCACACTTATAGGTCTAGGCTAGTGACGTGTTCCAGCGTCATTAAACCTAGAAGCTGTCACTCACGATCTTGCATTAGACAGTGCTAGTACAAACTTGTGCTCCCCGTACCGTTGCGTATATAAAGGGAGACCCTCATAGGTTGCAATCCTTTATCCACAGGAAGCTGAGTCTGCTACCCTATAACCATGATACACCGAACACAACATTAAGGGAGACTGCCTGCACGTACATTAAGTCCTTGGTCATTTCTATTTCATTTGATCACCAAGGTGTAAATTGCAGTTCACAGGAGCTTGGTACACCCTCTTGTTTAGAGTTCCTGAATAGTCATTTTGATCTTTCCTTGACTCTTTAAAACTTGAAGAGATCATTGAGCACTTGTCCTTTCAAGCTCGTCTAAACCGAAAGTGACTAGTATCACCTTTTGTCCTTTTATCGACTCTTAAAACATGAAAAGGTAGAGTCTTGTTTCAATGTTATAAAAATAAATGCCTACGAAATATTCCTGGTTAGAGTTTTATTCCTTAGTGATTCTTAGGGTGAAGGTCAATGACGATGTTTCCTGGATTTACCAGTCAAGGATCCCTGTCCAATGGGAGTCCTGGTCCTTTTCCTTCTTTTGGAAATGCTGGCTCCCCTTATATGGTGACGTGTTCCCTTCTCGGGTTAACTATTGGTTTACCTGTTTGGTTGTTTTCAACCTCAGTGGTCCCGAGTGTTCCAACCTCTGTCCAACCAAGGTCTCCTCTGCCTGAACCATGTCAACCCCATGTTGATATTAAGGTTGACCCCTCACCTTCTTCACCTATTTCTTCACCTCGTTCTTCCTCTTCGCTTGGTGAAAGTCTGGATTCTAGTAACCAGGTGGCTAAGAAGAAGAAGAAGAAGAAGAAGGAAGATAAACAAAAGGGGAAATCCGTAGCCATTGCTACCGATGCGGCTGATGTTGGGTGTGGAGCCTGATTATCTTCTTTATTTTGCATCACAGCGTTGGACCCTTGTTCTTAACGGGGCAGCAACGCCGCTCATAATTAAACACTGCCTGGGGGGTCCAGGGGGGGCGGCTGCGACTTTATGGAGCAACCCTAAAGCTAAAAACATATGTTAAATTGCCTTGTAAAAGTATTGTAATTTCTAGTCAATATGGGCCATTCATTAGGCAGATGATCTGACAGTAGAAGTTATGTTTAATTTAGGGTTTTTTTTCCCTAGAAGGCAACCCATTGTTTTGTATGAGGCCATTGTATTGTAGCTGTGTATTGTATGTGTATTCTCAGAGTGAGAAACTGATAGAGAGACTCTGATAGAGAACAAAGGATATTACAATGGATCTGCTATAGGTTTTGTCTCTTCATTTTGCTAGATAATAGAAAGGAAGGACTGGCTGTTCGGGGTGTACATAGCCCAAACTGGGTGAAACACGTATATCTGTGTCTCTCTGGTTTCATTTGTTTTGTGTGTTTTTATTTTCCGCATATTTTATGTGTTGCATTACTCTGTAATATATAATTTTTTAATAACTAATGTTGAGAAACATCCCACTCCATCTCGCAGAGTCAAATTCCCTGGCAAGTTATGAAATGGTGACCATCTTCTTCGAGACTGATTGGTATTCCGAAGGTGTTGGAAGTATGGTCTGTTGGCCTGAATCGGCCTTTGTCATCAGCCTCCGTTGATTGTGCTAGTGATGAACCTTTAGCTAGAGATTGTAAGACTCACAAGGAACATGGTAAGATCAAATTTCCCTATAGGTTATGTAAAGGGATTCATCCCATTGACCTATGTCCTGGTCTAGATGAAGCCTCTAAGGTGTTGGATACCCTTTCGAATTCTGAGTCATGTCTTTTTGTTGGTTATCGGAAGATTTCTTTGAGTCCTCGGCTAGCTGATCAAGCAATTGATTGAGATTAGTTTCTGGTCGATTCCTCTCTCTCCGAAATTCAGTCACATGAGTCCATTCTCGACCAGTAATTGGTTGAGGAAAAGGTCGATCTGATTCTACCTACAGTTCATCAGGTTTTTTATGTAGAGAGTGGATCTCATACCGCTCAAGTTCTTTTTGTTTCCTTAGATTCCCTGGGATCAGAGGGAGATCCTCCCATTCCTGCGGTCGAGGAGGGTAATTCTCCGGCTCCCATTCCCGCTATCCAAGAGGGTGATACTCCTACTCTCGTAATGCAAGGGGATAGTCCTCCCATTCATATGGCTCCCCCTCCATGTAGTTTGGTGGCTTCCTTTGATTGGAGTTGACTGGAAAGATATCGTCTTCCTCCTTACGTGCCTTTTGAGATTACTGTACAGGCCTATAATCTGGCCGTACCTAGCATGCTTATAGATGAAGGGGCATCGGTTAGTATTATGTCCTCAACCACATGGAAAGCTTTCGGTTCTCCACAACTTATGTTCATTACGCATAATCCGTTGGCCTTTAACAGAGGAGTGAGTCAACCATTAGGGATACTCCCGAAGTTACCTATTACTTTTGGAGGAAATATTGTCTATATAGACGTGATGGTTTTCCAAGGCCCCTTGGATTTTAACTTACTCCTAGGGCACGACTATATTTATGTCATGGGAACACTTGTCTCTTCCCATTTTCATGTGATCTGTTTTCCACATGAAGGTTAGATTATGACCGTTGATCAAATTTCGTTCATCAGTCCCAACTTTACATCTAGTCTATTGTCATCCCTTAATGGTCCATATGTACCAGAATTATCTACCTCACCACAGGTTAATTATGTGGCCGCCTGTTCCATGTCCGTGTCCACTGATGATTCAGTTAGTGCGGTAGTACACCATGTACTAGGGGCATTGGATCCTAATTTCTAGAGTGTTGTTCTCCCATCAAATGAGAAACTCTTGGAAGCCATGAATTCTTATTCGTCATAGTCAGGTCGTCAGAGCATGGTTCGTTTTCTTGTGTCAAACTCCTTAAAAAATGAAACAAGGTCATCAGAGCATAACTCGTTTTCTTGTGTTGAGCTCCTTAAAGATGAAACAAGGTCGTCAGAGCATAGTTCATTTTCTTGTGTTAAGCTCCTTAAAAAATGAAACAAGGTCATCAGAGCATAGTTCTTTTTCTTGGGTTGAGCTCCTTAAAAAATGAAACAAGCTCTTCTGAGGATAGTTATTTTACTGTGTCAACCTCGTTAACAAAATGAAACAAGTTCCTGTCCAATCCGAGTCTGTGATAAGATCTCGTAAAATCCCAGTCGAGTATTTTACTTGATCTCATGACTGAACTTTCACCCCATCCATCTGTTTACTCAGGTGAATGGACTAAAGCTTGGGGGGCATGTACCTTGAATTGAGTCACCATGTTGGGGGCATGCAAAATTTTTCAAGAATATTTTATCTTTGTTTCAAGCTTGTGTACAAATGAAACCAACTTCAAGCATAGTTATCTTTGTTTCAAGCTTGTGTAAAAATGAAACCCACTTCAAGCAGAGTTTCCTGCTTTCAAGCTTGTGTAAAATTGAAACCATTCTTATTTTACCTCTACTGATTTCCATTTTATTAGCCTGTTTTGCAAGATGAGCCTTGTTTTTCTCATTCCATCGTTACCATTTTCTTGGCCGATCATATGCCCTCACTTGATTGTTTCACCCATTCTTGAGGAACCGCTGCAATGAGTGGTCTTGTTAGCCAACCTCTTGACCTTTACTTGTTCTGAGCAGTTCCACCATCATCAGAACTAGTTGCTACCCTTAATACCACTTGTTCCTCAAGGAGGAGTCAACTTTTAGCTATTTTGTGACTCTAAAAAATTGAAAATATTGCCGAGACTCTTGTCGTTTTGAACTTGTTAAACGCTGCGAAACGTCATCTTCCCAGTATATGTTTACCCATTTTTTTGTGCTGGGATAGATTATTTATGAAAAAGGAATACCTTAGTCGAACATGGATAAGAGGTTCTCTCAGATATTGTTTTCTACCTTTTCGGATCTCTGAGACTACCTACTAAAAGGGAACTGCTGGAGTTTTCTTTTCCGCTTCTTTTCAAATTCTCTAAACATGAAAAGACACCAAGTTCTTCCTTTTTCAGACTCGTTAAACTAAATGACATCAGGAATCGTCACCATGACGTTATCGAGTTCCTCTTTCCTATGACAAGCATATGCTATACCCTTCAATATTGTCTTCAAAAATAATTGGGGTACTCGCCAGAAATGGTGGGGAAAATGGAACCGATTCTCAGTCGTGTCGGCAGTATGTCACTCTTGAACATGACACTTGTCTGCAATTCATGTCAGGTTGGGGACATCCCACATTTTTCATTTTTCCTCCATGGGTTTGGGTTATTTGTCTTGACCTCTCATCTTCTCTTTTCCACATCACCATGACCTCATATCCCTTGATGTCAAATACTGCAAAATTCCGGAGTTGTGTCACAAATATGTTCAAGAGAATTCCCTTCTGCAGTTTTCAACCCCTGATCCTCTGTTTAGTCCTGATTCACTGTCATATTATTCCCTTGTCTCGTGTCGATGATGTGGGAAACATTACGGTCCTCCTTTGACCGGTCACTTCTTGTCGAATTCAACTCATCATCCAGGAAGATGACCTAGAGACTCCCTTTTGGTACCTTAGAAGTTGCATGCCTCAATGGAAAGTTATTCACATTCAATGACAGGTTCTCATCATTGGGCTTTGATCAAGTGATTTTGCGGGTGTTCGACTCTAGCTCATTGTTCACATTCTATGGATTGTACTAGAAGTACCTTGAGAACCATTGTCATTATTGGTGGTCTCTGTCGCGCCAGTTAACAACTTTCAACATTGGCTGGTAATTAGGTGACTTTCTTGCATGTTCGACTTCAGCTCATTTATTCACATGCTTGAATTTGTACTTGTTCAGGTCAAGATGGAGCACAAGGCCCTGGGTTTTGTCTGGTGAAATTAAGGTTGTGGGACGATTTGGTTTATCATGGCTATATGCATGAATCTTCTGATTGGATGGCTGCGACCATACCTGAGTCTATTTGATGATCCTTCTCATTGGATGGCTGCATCCATACCTTGGATATTATTACATGTTCTCTATTATGGATGGCTACGCCCATACCACATATTCATGTATCAACGATATCAGTTGTATTTGATATTGCAGGTCTTCCAACGACAACGTTTTGGTTTGGGCATGTTCTTGTAAATAATTTCCCCCATCCCTCTCTCTCAGACTTCATGATTTAGGGGGAATCTGTTACATAGTATTTTGTCACCGTCCCTGCAATCCCCATCCTGAACATTGGAGGACCATTTCAGTGACCCGTGTGTACTATCATACATTTCCATAAATGTCATTGCATCCCTTGGCATGTCAAGAACAAAATCTCTGTTGATCATTTCTCAAGGAAACCTTAAAAAATCTATGATTTTGGGTCGGCGCTGGTAGGTAGTTATGTCCTTGTGCCCATGAATAAATTAACACTGAGCCTCGTGCTCATTGGTGTTCTATCTCAGAAGGGCACCCGCGCTGAGCTTCTTTTAGAAAGTTTTTTAAAATAGAAACGTAGCTTCCATGTCTAACATCTTCGTGGGCGGAGTCATGTTTTTTTTCTCGATTGGATCAAGTCGAGTTTCTCCCTTTGGTATATTAGTTCCTATAAATGTGCAAATCCCCAAAAGGATAGAACTCTCCTTCACCTTATGTGGATCCCAAACCTCCTCCTCCTCTCCTATAGATTCTTCTTCCTCACATTGATTCAACTAGCTGAACAATCAATAGTCATAGCTAGTGTGTTGAAGAAAGCAGAGAAGAGCCCATTGTAGAGAGAGAGTTTAAGCCCATTGCCTCATTTGAATTAAATGATGAACGAATGCTTGAGATGTGCCCGGCTGAACCTGTCGAAGGAGATCTACAACGTCAAGGCATAAGGTTGCAAGCTTCTTTTTCATATATCAATAATACATGATTGGTTTCTGGTTCCAACTTTGTTTCCATTTATATTTGAAGTGTTTAACTCTCCTTGACTATTTGAATAGTTGTAGATGAATGTATATGTTTGTATGTTGTCATCATTTGTTTGATCTTTGTTTAGGTGCATGGACATCGTCACCAATGGAGTGCAAAGCGTGAAGACAAAGGTTGAAGGATCACTGCTATGTGCCATGAAAAAAGCATTGGACTGAGGTAGGATATCTGTTCCAGTCCATATTTCACTTACAAGCTATGAATTTAGGAATTCAACGTGTTCCCTTGTTGCTAGATCTAGCCTAGGGCTAGAGGGATCGCCTCTGTCCACAAAGGGGATTTGCCTGCTCAACAGCCTCTAAACGGTGTTACAATAAAGGGCCTATTTATTATTTAGAAACATTGGAAAACCTTAAACATATAAAAATATAACCCTAGGAAATGAATCACCAAATATGTGGGTCCCGTTGTGGTAAATTGGTACATCAACTTCCCAGGGTCGTAACTTTTGGATACGATCTCCGTTTGATGTGCACAATACCTCGTTAGAAATATCTATACGAGGAATAAAAATTTCGACTACAAACATTTGGAAAATATTGTTGATTTCCCATTTTACAAAAAAATTTCATTTAGGGGCTCAAAACGGCTCTGGAAGTTTAGGACTCGAAAAACTATCAAAAATAGTAAACTATTCTATAATTAAGGAAACTGAAAAATTGAAAGAAACAGTGGTGGGTGTCCAAATGGAATAGGCAGGTGGCCACCAAATATCCACCTCGATCATGACGCTTCAACATGCACAAGTTAATCGAGGGGATTTGAATAATGAACCTCCTCGCACATAATACTTCATTTACATGACCATCATTAGTTGAGCTTCTCCCCAGAGACTATCCATTTTTAATATCATATACATATAATTTTTAAATATACTAAAAAAATGGTAATATTTATATATCTTATATTTATTATTCAAGTGACGTGTAAACATAAATTTATACGATATAATATTATCTTAGTGGACAAAAGGAGGATATGTATTAATGGAGTCTACTAGTTATAATCTCCTAATCCAACCTTGAATATTATAATATCGTAATCTAACTTGAATATACTATATATGCCACCTTATGTTAGCCTTCATTTACTCCAATTCACTATCAAAATAAAATAAAAATAAAATTACATTATTCTCAATTTCAAAAAAAAATATATTATTGGTAACAATAATTTCAAGTTGACCTTACCTTAATT
Source organism: Pinus albicaulis (assembly GCA_034641835.2). NCBI lineage: Eukaryota > Viridiplantae > Streptophyta > Pinopsida > Pinales > Pinaceae > Pinus > Pinus albicaulis. The sequence goes on along the minus strand of CM076581.1, from coordinate 121,389,109 downwards.
TATAATTAATGTAATTTTTAATCTTTAATAATAAATAAAATAAATTAATTTAGATTAATGTTAAAATCTTTCTTTATCTCCAACGACTATATCCCTTATGTAGTGGCCATGTTCTTATGATATTTATTCAAGGCCTGACACTCTTCCTATCATCAATTAAGATTTCTGTCCCTGAATATGGGTGAAGTGTTCCCCTGAAACGTTTGATATCTCATTGAGAATACAAATTTGTCCATAAATCTTCAACATCATCATCAAATTGAACAAATCACTCTAATTGGGGATTCACAAATATTATAAGGGTTTTGGTCATGGATTGCAAGCCGAAGGGTGTGTAATTAGTTATTTTTTTTGTTTCGAATATGAGGATTGATGACTAAATTTCAATGAATTTCATTATTTCATGTTCTAAAAAGATTTAATAAAGAGGTGGATGGCTTGGCTAGCCAAGCTTGCAAAAGGGGTTTGTGGTCTTTATGTTTAACTCTCACCTCAACATTGAATCTCTCCCATGAGAAATACCATGGTAAATATTTAGATCTTAAGAATAGCTAGGGTCTGGTTTGATCATGAGAAAATGTTTCGGGCTAGGTGTTTGACTAAGTGTTATGTTTTGGTGGGGCTGATTTTAGTTGGTGTAATTTGGGGAATTTCATAGGTTTCCATTTACTCTCATTGGGATTTCCATATGATGGTAGTATGTGGTCTTCGCCCTTTGGTTGTGAATTTTTTGTTATGCATGTGTGTTCTCCGGGTATTATTGTGGGACTAGGCCCTTGAGTCAATGAGGAATGATTTGAATTTAGTTTTATTTGGTGAGGAGCTTCATCACTGTGTTGGGGCTCTGTAATATTTTTTTTGGGTTGTTATCGTTCTATGATTGTGGAATATCGATGGTGGGATTCTTCATTTCATATAGTAATGTAGGCTTGGGCTCACTGGGTTGGGTGGAAGGCATTGTTGGTTTTTTCTTGGTGTTTGATGTCCTCTTTGAGTTTTGCAATTTCTTGTTTGGTGCCTTTTGTTTTTTCCAGATATTGTATTTTTAGGTTTGCAAACTTACATTTTCTGGTCTTGATTCCTATGTTGTTTCTTATAGTGTTAAATAATTGCTGTGTTCTTGGTCAAGACTTTGATAGGACAGTTAAGGAGTTGGAAAAGATGTCTGAAAGCCTGAAGAGTGACAAATAAATTGATTAGGAAAAGATATTTGAGCAACTAGAGAGGCTGATTGCTTTGGAATCCACCTTGGATGATGTCAAGCAAAGTATTTGGGGCTAATCTGACGATTCAGATAGCCCAAGTTCATAAAAAATAATAATCATCTATGGCTTCAACAAGCACCTCTGCAGGAAAGTCTAACTTAGCTCATGGATTGGAAAAGGGCAAAAGTAAGAACATATTTTTTTTAACTAATAAGTGCATGTTCAAATGTTTTTTGTTCTTAGGCACATTTTGGAAAATTATTTCACATAGATTTTGAATTATGGTATCGACTGATATAAATACTGAGGCTATCTAGTTTCAATTTTCTTGGAGAAGATTACAACTCCCACACTTCACCCTCAATCTAGCCACTTTGTAACCTTGCAAGTTCTCTTTTTATAAATACAAATATACTATTTAGTTTTTTAAAGATGTAAAAAAATTAATTTAATATTTTTTAATGTGGTATGCATAGCATTGATTATAATGTTGTATGCAGTCCTTAACTACCACCCCTCCATCTAATATGATTATCGACACTCACAAAAATATGGTTCTCTCCTTGGAGATTGAACCATCCCTACCCACATACATGTTTCAATATGCTAGCTTTTCATGCCATTTTTCTCCTCAATCCCCACTAGAGGTTTCAAAACTCGATCCTTGGTTGGTGCATCTCGATCCTCCTTTCTCTTGCCATTTCATAGAGCCATGCACACTTTTAAATCCATGTCTGTAAATAGAAATGCATAATTTGGGCCCTTGGAGCATATGGCCTTGCATCTAGCTCCAAATGAATATTATATCCTTGAATTGTAGGGTATTAGTCAACCCCACAAAAAAATTAGCTATAAAGATACTCGTGGATATTCATTCCCCTCACATTATTTTTCTTTAATGATTAATGATAGAGGGAGATAAATCCATCTCTATGTTAAAATATATTTTACCCCACTAGGAATTCCTTAGTTTGGATGCGTTTGGAAGATTAGGGGGCATTGTCTCTGGTTGGGACTCTATATGGGTGCACTTAATTTTGGTATGGTCATTCAAATTAGGTATTTCAATTGAAATTTACTCTTTGGAGTTTGACAAGCCATTTGTATGTCTAAATTTTTATGGTCCCTCTGTTGATCATTAAGGTTTTTTGTCATCATTCTCCAGGCTTACCTTCTTGGATATAGGAAGGGTAAAATTTGGTGGAGATTTAAACTTCTTTTTGGGAGATGCTAAGATTGGGGCCTTTCTGATAGAGTTAATCCTCTTTTGGATTATTATATTGATCTAATAGAGGATTAAATAGGCCTTTGTGACATTATCCCCTCCAAATTCCTACCCACTTGGACAAATAACAAGATTGGATTAGCTCAGATAGCAACAAGAATAGATTGTTTTCTCACCTTGGAAATACTCCTTGGCATGGGAGTAAGAATTGGATTATGGAAATTTGTGGGCGGGGAGTGTGATCATAACCCTATTATATTGAGCTTAGACTCATTTCCTTCCAAGCCACCAGGGCCTTTTAAACTGAATTCAACTTGGTTTGAATACCCTTCTCTTCGTGAAGCCTCAAAATATGACTGGACCCCCTTATCCTCCATTGTAGTTGAATCACCTTCTATTCAATTCCACCAAAACTTAATAAGGTAAAAGGCTCTTATAGTTTAGTGGGAAAAGGAAAAAAAGGAAGTCGAATCAAATATTTGACGAACATTGAGGCAAAATTGAAGGACATTTATGCTAAAGGATCCACTGAGAATTCCTTGTTAGATCAAAAGGAAATAAAAGGTCTTGAACAACAAAGGAGGGAAATACTTCTTGATAAAGAGAAAGAGTCGAGAGTAAATAGTAGAGCCATATGGGTTCAAGCAAGGGATGAAAACACTAAATAGTTCCATAGGATTGGAAATCACTGGAAATCAATTAATACCATTTGGGAGATCAAAAAAGTTGATGGATCCTCACAACTTATTTTAAATACGTCTTTTATGAAGGATGAAAATACTTCAAAGAAAATTTTCTCACTCCTAATTAGAGCCACCATTTAGTGGATTTTAAATGTAGCCAGAATATTCCCCAAATCCATATCCCAAGAAGGAAACTCCTCCCTAATGGATGAGGTCACAAAAGAGGAGCTAGCAAACTTTCTATATTGTTTTCAACAATGAAAAATATTGAGCCTAAATGGATTAAAAATTGAGTTCTACTTGGAATGTTATGACTTCATGGCAGATGATATACCCCCAGTGGTCAGATACTCTAGAACCATGGGGAAAATTCTTTCACCTTTCAACTCCACTTTTATTTCCGTTATCCCTAAGACTGACTCTCTTATTTTTTCCTTTAATCTCTTTCAATCAATCTCTCTATGTAACTCACTCTATAAGATATTTCAAAAGTCATCACTCTCTGATTTAAAGACATCATGCATAGTAAAATATCCCCTGAATAATTTGGGTTTCTACAAATTTTCCAAATCCACAAATCCATCAGATTAGCCTTAGAAGGCCTTCTCTTTATCCATACCAAAAAACTGAAAACTTTCCTATATAATGTAGATCTCTCAAAGGCTTTTGACTGGGTAAGTTGGATTTACATAAGACCGCTTCTAATTCATTTAGGATTATGCCACTCTTTTTTTACTTGGGTAATGAATTGCATCAAATCCACCTCTTTTGATCTTCTGATAAATGAAGTAGGATCCACTTTCTCCTACGGAGAAAGTGGTCTAAGATAAGGTTGTCTTCTTTCTCCCCTCCCTTTTCTCCTTGTTTTGGAAGTCCTTTGTAGACTAATCATTGATGTAAAATCTAAAGGAGGCTTCAAAGGGGTTTGCATCTCTCAAAATTTCATTCTTTCTCATCTATTATTTGTAGAGGAAATTTTTATTTTCTCTGAGGGGAATATATCTCATATCAATGCTTTAAAAACTCTGTTGGGTATCCTTATTGAACTATAGGAATGGCTATAAATTTTTCAAAATCATCCATATTTGGATGGAGGATATCAGTGAGGGAGAGAACACTCGTGGAGGGTATATTTCGGTATCAATCTTGGGATGAGGTTGAAAATATCTAGGCTTCACTTAAATAATAAATAAATATAAAAAATAAGATTGGAAATGGATCCCAGAAAAGGTGGAAAAAGGAGTTCAAACTTGGTGCAACAAATGGCTATCTAGGATATGGATATTGGTATTGTGTAAATCTATCTTGAAAGTTCCCCCATTCTTCTGGGCTTCGTTAATTTGGATCACCCTTAGAATCCTTCATAAATTAAAGCATATATCTAAAATATTTCTATGGGTGGGGAATGAAGGAAATTTTTTTTTGGCCTCACCACATGGAAATCCATATCCATCCCTAAAGATCAAGGAATGTGGGGCCTAAAAAACCTCATTTGGTTGTCCAAAGATTTAGAAACAAAGGGAGTTTAAAATCTTATGCAAGGGGTGGGTTTATGGGCCCAAATACTTTAGTAGAAGTACATCATTCCACTTCCAATACTAGAGTGGATTATAACCCCACTAGAATTTGTCAAAAGTGGAATAATATGGAAATCAATCATAAAAGATTTTCCCTTAATTGAATATTTTCTTTACTAGAAGGTTTGAAATGACACTCAAATTAAAATTAGTAGAGGTCCTGGATAAGCAACCAACATTGACATCTGATTATGGAACCATTCACCTTTTAAATGAAAAAGGATGGCACACTCTAGATCAAATTGTAGTTATTAATGCCTCCTTTGGACAACAATAATGGTAATCTATAGAGAAATTTCACTTTGGTGGAGAAAATGTAGATTTTTGGTCATTATTCATATAGGGCTTAAAATTATCACAGGTATCAATATCTAATAGTGAATATAGCCTCATCTAGACTATGTGCCCAAGTGGAGTCTATGCTCCAAGATTGAGGTATCTAGCCCTTGCAAAAACAAATGTCCCCTCAGATCTTCCTCGGTGGGGAAAATGATTTGGAAACTAAACTAACCTCCCAAATATAAACTTTTCATGTGGTTAATCTCACACACAAGGCTCCAATTTGGAATAATTCTACCAAACAATCATTCAATGGCCCTGGTTATTGGCCACTATGTAGAGTCAAGTATGAAATTGTGAATCAATTATTCATTCATTATCATTTCTCTTTTGTAAGATCAAACCATTCATAATACTTAAAAAAAACTAATACACGAAGCTAATACTTGCTACTGGTTTTCCTCTTGGGAAACCATACCAATAATATATATTCAACATTTTAAGATTGTCAATATTGTTCACTATATGAGAGTTTGATAAACTGAAATTATTTGTAAAATAGAAATAAATATACACTCATAAAAATACTAATAACATTAGTGTAAAAAAGTTATACTGCAAATTACTAGCTCACCCGGGCTTCATCCTGCAAGAGTATGCTCTTGCATTGGTGATTTTGGCTCGATGTCATTGTTAGAGAAGGAAAAGCGAAGGTTTTCTAGGTTCTTGGAAAGGAGTGTGACTTTTCTATTGAAGTTTTCAACTTTTTCTAGTAGTTATGTCATGCATATGATAAGTTCTCGTTGTGTATCTACCTTTTCCATGAGGACCGTGCCCATTAGGTTCTTTATGTGCCAATAGATATTTATAGTTTATATGTAAGAGGTAGTCATGGCCCTAGTGGAATTGCTTACATTAGGAATCCAGTCCATGGTTTCTTGAACTACGTGTATGTCTGGAATATATCTTCAAGATTTCCAGACATGTTCTTTCACATCTGAGATGGCTCTTTGAATAGCTACATGTATTATGTCCCTGTAGAATTCCATGTTTGCCTTAGTAGCTGTTAGAGCCCATGTTTGGTGGACCAAAGAAGGACTAAACTTAGAAGGAGGGGAGAGACTACCACATCATCATATTAATTATGTAAAGGAGTTGATGATCGATGCCTAGCCATGGTAAAAGGAAGGAAAAAAAAGGGGGGAACCAAATAAGAGGCTTGTAAAAGGGAATTAGAGGAGAAACCTTTCGAACAAAGTGGATGGATTTATCTAGGGGAAAGGAGTGACTAATATAAAACTACAGTGGGTTGACCAAACTAGGGGGAGAGGTGATAAAATAAAACTATAGCATGGGGGAGCCAAACACAAAGAGATGAAACCAGAGAAGCACAAGAGAAAACAAAAAAGGAGAGATAGAGAAAAGGAAGAGTATAAAACCAAGGGGATTCACCTAGGTGAGAAGACCAAACCCCCTAGAATAATTATGTCGAGGGAAGGGATAAAAAAACTAGAAGACTACAAAATCAAATTCCTAATTCCATGTAGTGAAGATCATTTCCATAATTGATGCCGAATTCCAAATTAGGATGACTATAAGACCACAAATACTTGGGAAATTATTGTTGCAAGTTTTTCCAATAAGTGGATTTCTTTTCTTGAAGAGACTCTAGTTGAGGAATATTGCTAACCTTGTGTTCCTCAAAAATTCCATGGAACAACTTTTTCGAACGAGCAACATCATCCAAACTTCCTGTTATCCATGATTGATAGGTTATATGCATGTAACCATCACTGAGCCTTGTGTGCTTTGCCTTATCTAGCCATCCCTCAACATTATGGTTTTTTTTTGTTTTCCATTACTTGAGATTATGAACCCAAAAATTCCCTTGCATGTTGAGATCCAAGCTAAATGTACAACTCCCAGACTCCACATGATTGATCCCAAAAGAATTTCACTTTTTCTTTGGCAGGTTAACATGAATTATTGAGTGTGGAGTGTGGGAGACCGTGAAGGATACCAGATGGAAGAAATCCTACCTTCTTCTTTTATGCCTGAAATTTTCATCCCGAGTTGGGGATAGTTTCCTTCCTTGAACACCCTTCGTGGGGAGATTCATTATCCTTTAATACAAGAAGTATAGAAATAAATAAATCAAATGGAAGGACAAAAATTCTATTGGGATGCTCTCTTCATTTATGAAAACCTCAAAAGATGGCCAAAAAAAAAAGAAATCCAAAAACATAAAGCAATTCCACTTATGGTGGCTTGGGGAATTTTGTTGGAAAGAAACCATGATATATTTGAAGGAAAAATTTGGTCTCTATTGGAACAACCATCAACAAATTGACTTCAACCAGAGCATCACAACAAACCTTTAAGGAAAAATATCATCCAAATCCACAAGAAGTCACTATTTAAATTGATAGCCATTAGGCTTTTTGTGATAGTGCAACCCAAGGATTTCCCACTGAAGGAGGGGCTGGAAAAATTCTCAATATAAACTCAAATATTTCTTCCTCCATCTCTAAAAACATCATCCCAACAAAAAATATTTTTTGTGAAACTATTTGATCTTAAATATATTCTGCAGTTGGAAAGAGAATAGGGGATTTATTGTGATTTTAAAACATGTGTAAAGTGTATGTTTGAATTAACACTACTAAAAAAATATTGTTTTTACGATTGTATTAAAAAGTATACCAGTCAAGAGATTTATCCATTGAAATATCTTTTGATAATGTTTATAGGCGCAAGAACACTAAAGTATAAGTCCTCTAAAAAATTGGATTGTATATGGACAAAGGAATAGGCACGGTATATGGACAAAGGAATAGGCACGGTATAAAAAACATATGAGGGACAACTACAAGAACATCCTCTCAACCCTTGGGAATAAATGAAAAATGCACTTATCTAGGATTATCTTTTTGTTGATATATATTAACTAATATTTTTGATAAAGTTAAAGATGCTTCTAGTGAAGGGAGATAATATATTTAGTGACAATTCCTTTTCGGATTAAACATTACAAAGTTTCTTTTTGTATGTTAGACAGGATGATAGGATAAAGATCCAACAAATATATTTTTTTGGGATTTTTTGGTTTTTTGTTGGAGGAGATCCACCTTATTGAAGACTACAAGCCAAATCAATGCTGAATGCATCTACTAATGTAATTTTGGTTATTTCTCAAAATTAAAATAACATATTATTTTTCTTTCTTTAAGAACAAAAATAATTATCTTCATTATCAATTGTAATTAAATAATAATAAATTATATTAATGTTTAGATTTATATTTTACCTAAAATACAATTTTCATTAAATTTATTTGAAATACTGAAAAGAAAATTGCTATTCTCTTAATTAAAATTTAATTTCAATTATATAAAATTCATTAATTCATTAATGATTTTAAACCTTAAAAAGTATTTTACTTTTTTATAAACCAAAACCTTTAAAATTAAATGGTGAGATCAAAGTTTTCATTTATCACAAAATTCTTAGATAAAGAATTAATATTGTTTATTTGATTTTTCCATTCTTTCTTTACGATGCGTTGAGTAAGGGAAAAATTAAAATATATCATGTTTAGTTGTTATGAATAATTTTGATCTTAAAATAGCTTTTATTATTCTTCTTTTTTGTTGGGCTATCTAAGGCGTGAATTGTGTTTTACTATAATGCAGACTTCCCAACTTAGTTATTGTCTTTTCGGGGCTGGAGGGACTATTGTAATTGATTTTGTTCATTTTGATTAATTTGCACAAAAACCAAGTTGCAAATTAAGTTAATTATTCTAAAGTTTTAAATTTATATTCTATAAAGTATTTTTTTACAACAAATAAGAAATTTACCACTGCTATTCTAGCCACTGAGGAATTCAGAGATCTTATTTGGCCTCATATCGAGGCAAGATCGAGAAAAATTTAAGATAAGTTTCAATTCATTTGAAAAGTTTTCATGCAATTAATTAATTCTAACATTAATAGGTAAACATTTTATGCTAAAATTACATGAACACATTTCCTAAACCTCTTAATTATTACATATGGCTCACCATCGTTAAATGTTCCTACCTACACTTGTCATCACGTTGTCACTGTCGTCGACCACTGCTTTTGGCTGGGTAATTACCCAAAACCATTGTATTGGTGTTGTTTCATTTCACTTCATCCAGTCGATTTTGGCTCTTAACCAACATGGTAAACCAAGGTATTAGTGTTGGTTCATTTCACTTCAGTTAGTCGGTTCTGGCTAACTCTTAACCAAAATAGTAATCAGGGTCTAGGAGAGCTCTTAACCAGCATAATAAACTCTATATGCTCACTGCAAACTGCAACAACAATGACATGCCCCAATCTCCATGCACTTAAGCTTGCACTGTGCCCATCGCAAAAACAATTGACTTGCAATATTCTTACTGCTATCAATGCTTTCATAGGTAGTCCACCCACCTTCTTATTTGTTGTAGGACTATTTTTATAATCATAAATATGAAGATTTTGTAAACTTCAATTAGCTTACTAATGAAAACAAAAACTACTAGTTCAGTTCCATATTTTTCTATGAGAAAATATGCTTGTAAATATGAAATTTACATATGCATTATAATCTAAGCCCTAAAAAGTAATTATGCTTCCAAGAATGAGACATGCATTGACCAAAGACAAAGAAATGTTGGTTGGGAGTTTTCTTGCACATACGGGCCTTGAGCACCAATAATTTGGGGAATTATCGATTCATGAAATCAATAATAATGATATTCCTGTCATGGCTGCATCTTCGGGCAATGAACACCTTGTCTGGAAGAAACGAGGGTGTGAGTTTATAACAGATCACTCTGTGGAGGAGCGCCATAAGGGCATAATCAAGAGTCGAGAATATGTTACTAATTCAATAGCAAGGAGGTAGGTATGGGATTTGATCTTTCTAAACTAAGATGGAAAAAAATAACTATAATTTTCCCTTTACCTATCATAGCCTTTTTTCTTCCTGTTTCGACTCTCATTCCACACCAAACATGTATCTTCCCGCTACTCCCATTCTTGAGTCCAGCTGCAGAAAGAGCTATAACCATACCTTAGACGATGTCTCTCATCAAAGTTACGCAAATTTGGACCATCATGAGATGAACTCACCATTGTTACTTTTTCCAAGCTCCATGGATGCGATCTTCTTCTACCTTTGGGTTTTCTCCCTTAGCCGATGGAAAAGCTATAGTTCCCTAGGGAAAGGTGCATTAAGATCCCAAAGGTGGATGTAGGTGCGAATGCATTGATTCAGGGTGAGTAGTTCCAAATCTAGGCATGGACTGAAGGAAAATCCATTTTGGGATAGAAAAGGGCGAGCCTTATATCCCAGTCTATCGGTCCATCGAGAGATGAAATGGCCCACTGTCAAATTAAAGCAATAAATGATCCTACGGTGACCATTTCCTCTCTCGGTGCATTTATGGACCGATAGACTGAGATATAAAGCTCGCCTGTTGATTCAACTGAGTTCTCACCTCCCTATTGGGTGATGGTCAAATTGTTGGTAAGGAATGCACCGCACCAAATGTAGTTGCAAGTGCCAGAGCATTGTTTCCCACCTGCCTGGGTATTTAAATGCCTATTGACTACGTGTCTAGGGAATATATGAAATTTGTTGAAGGCATGCAAACACATATAAATGGATTATGTGGTATACATTACCACTTAATAATATAAATTAAATATGTGGTGTTTCTCTTATGGTATTATAACATTGTTATTTTTTAATCACTATATTTTAATTTTATTTATCATGAATTGTTTACTCGTTGTGACTAATTAACTATGATTTGGGGGCTAGTACTTTTATGGGGTATCTTCTTTCATTTTTACAATGCGAGTTATAAGACTTTATAGCTCGTGTTGTTGCACTCCTCCAAAAAAAGGAAAAGTGGTGTGTTACTTTCATTTTCTTGAAAGAAATGCTGCCTCATTTTCCTAGGGGAATGCTTGTGCTTGGTATCTATATTTCAATTGTATCAGTAAAATAGATAAACTATGTCAAAAATATTCCCAAATTTAATATTTTGATTTTTAAGACCTCACTTAGGCATTGTAGTGTCCAGGGTTCATCAAAAATATAATACCTATTGGATCATTTTGAGTGTGTAGAATTTAAGCGAGGTCAATAGGGGTGGTTATTTAAGCCCATTGTATATTTGTTTGTTTTATCAAACATTGTATATTTGTTTTTATTTATTTATTAAAAGTGAACTTACTCATGTGTAGAATCATTATTTTATTTGTAGAAACTCTTTAATGCTAGATATTTCATATCTAGCAGAATTATCTCGATCGTTTCATATTGTCAACACCATTTTCATTGTAAGATTCGGAAGCAAGAAAGATGGAAGGCCTTGCTCCATATAGAAGTTTAGGTTCCCATTCAGACCATTCGGTGGTCCCAAGGACTCCGAATCACTCTATATATTTCTTGGATTCTGATTCTGGGGCTCTTCCCCTATAGATTGAGCCAGGTGCTTCCTAGAAAAGTGTAGAAAAAAATGCACAAGGAGTTAAAATTTTGGGCGAGGTGGATCTCTATAGATAATGATGCATTAAAACTTATAACATCAAGTTCTGATGGTTCTTTGTGGGATTCTGAAATGACACTTGATCAATTGAGTCTTTTGGGACAAAGAATATCTCTTCCATTTGTTTAGGAACTTGTAAGGTTATTTTATCTATTTCCATGGTTCTATTTTTTTTATTTATTGAAGTCGGTAGGGTAAAATCACTCAAATATTATACTTTTGAATATCACCATTTTTTTTCATTTTGCGCATTTTATCTGAAAACTTTAAAAAATATTTTTCAAAGTAAATACCTATATTTGAATAAGAAGAAACATATTTCATTTTCAGCTACATGCAAAATATATCATTATGATTTTGAGCGTTGGTTGGGTTATTTTCAATTCAATGATTTTCTAACATCCTCTCTACCACCATTTCTCATGAACTGAATATTAGAGCACGGTGAGGGTATTTCACTTTAGTTAGTACCTATTCTAGAATATTTGTTTAAGTGGAGATATGATTGTCAACCTTACGTTAAAATATGAAATTTGTGAGGAAGGAGTGCCAATTATTCTATTTTATTTATGTTTTTTTATTTCTCGATATTAACATTTATTTGATAGGAAGTATATATTGTGCTCTATCAATAGCATCCATTCTTACAGGTTTATACCCTATATTAAATATTTCAATAATTGGATACAAGTGAATGCCATTACTCAACTGACATATGTAAGGCAATATGATCCAAAATTAGACTTGTGACTTTGCTATTTACAATTACAAGTTATTTCACCTAGTGGCTTTAAGGGATTCATAATGTTGTGTTTCAGAATTCAACTTCTTTACGCACAATACTTTTTATTACTCTGAATTCTGATATGCAAGACAAGAATCAACATAGTTCTAGAAATAATAGCAATACATAATACATGAAATTTACCAATTTACACAAGGACAACCAACTTTTGTTCAGAAGTTTGTTTTTTTAACAAAATGCAACTTTTACAATTGTGTCCTCCGACAAGTGTTCACCGACAAGAATGCAATTCTCCATATACTAAATTAATGACTATTGATTTTTTTGTAGCTTGGGAGGTACTCCGAGCCCTAAGATTCGAGGTTTAGAGGGAAAATCGCCACAAGAGTTACTTGTGGGCTTGGAACCCAAGCTTGGTGTTTTGAACCCATCAATATTTGGGCCAAAAACATGAATAATTTTAGCATGAGAAAATTTGAGGTGATAGAGGATGGCGTTGAGAATCCAACACTTTGAAAATCACTAAAATTGGAGCTCTAGAACTTGAGATATTAATTTTTGAATGTCATTTTCATGATTTGTACAAGTCGACTTGGGTTAAAGAGGACTTGTTGAGAGTTGGAATGGATCTATTAGAGCCCTCATTTAATGCTATAGATATTAGGTGAGCTAACATCATTTTGGACATCCACAAGTGCTCAATTCATAAGCAAATAACATTTGAAGCTGGCTGCATGCTTGGAGGACAAGAAGTGGAGGAAAAATGGCTTTTTTGGCACTTAATTCTTTCTCATTGTAGGTATATACCATCGTAGGAGGAGGCTACAACTTTTAGGTGGAGTTCCGGGAAACATTTGGTGATGCGTAGGGGTATTCTTACCTTTGCTTGAGAGCTGCAGGGGAATGTCACATTGCAGGTGGATGAAAGGTCTAATGAGAGGTTATTTGGGCTTGCTGTAGGGTACTGCAGGTCTGTATAGAACCTTGGAGGAAAGCTGGGCAGTGTGGAGAGGGCTGGAAGGCCTAATTTAGGTTTGGTTTTCCCCTAGATAACTATGCGTGACAACATGGGCTAAAAGAACAAGGACCACACCTATTATAGGGTAGTTTGGAGTGATTTGAAGGGATAAAAGAAGACTAATTAATACCCTAACCAATTAGCTTAATCTACAACAAATTTTCGCCAGAATTAAGGTATGTGACGTTATTTTCAATTTGAATTTGTTGCTAGGTGGATGGGTGTCCTAGCTTAGGGAAATTTCGTAATTGTAATATTCCAAATTAGGAAAAACAAGAATATAGAACATAAAACTGGAAAATGTAGTAAAATATCAATACATCAATAGGAGCAGATCATAGAGCCATTTTATTACACATTATAGTAGAAACATGAGTACAAGATCTTGGGGAAAAAGACACTAAAGCTAAGCAAAACAAGCCTCAATTGACCCAGTACATAAAATATGAAATGCTGCTGCTACATAAAATGCCGGAGGACATATGACTGCGCAGTCCTATGGAGAATGACTGCAGGATAAAACTAAAAATACAAATAAATGATAATATAATGCTTAGAAAATGCCGGGATCATAGATCTAGGCTTTCTAGCACCATTCTAAGACAACCCAGAAGGGGTTTTTGGAAATACACAAAATGAAAGTTGCGACCCTAGGGCTGAATAACGCACTGCAACTGGATAAATTCCAGGAGGTGGCTGATATGATGCAAAAATGGCTGATACTCCTCCCTACTGATCCTCTGGATGAAGGGATGCTCCCGTCCCTGGAAAAAAAACTCACAAACTTGGGCATTAAGCCCTCCACTGCAACTGCCTGTAAAAGAACGAAGTTTCTGAAGGAGACTGTGGTGCTGAAGATGACTGAACCTTGGCCTAATGTCAGATGGTGGAAATGAAGCTCAAGGAACCTCCCAATAGGTCATCTGGATTAAGGGTTGCTCCCCTCATTGGAAAGCAAGCTCACAAACTTGGGTACTTGACCCTCCACTGCAACTGCCCTGCAAAATAACGCAATTCCTAAAGGAGTCTACACCGCTGATGATGGTCGAAGCTTGGCCTGATGCCGGATAGTGGAATGAAGATCAAAGGAACCTATCCTGAGTGGGAAATCGAAGTCCCCCAAGAATGAGGGTGGGATTTCTGCTCGGAAATACCCTTGTGCTAAACAACACAACAGACTCCGCTAAACAAATGAAGCATGCTGAAAGACATAAAAGACCAATACATAAACAACAAGTAGAATGCCTTCTATGGCTTCCATCCCCTTCCTTATATGCTTTGTGAACCTCCTCACCCTTGGTCCTACTCATTAAACATGCTAATCTCATGGGGAATCCCTCCCACTATGACTGCACTGTCCTCCAATAGCTCTCCACTACCTCCATAACAACACTATTGATCTGGTCAACCTTGACCCCATCCACATGCTTTAGCCCCCATTCACACATAAGAGTTCTTTATTCAACTGATACAATGCTCCACATTCACATTAGAAGTGGTTTTATTCATACTAAGGAGATTTATGGGTCTCTCTACCCTCTTATTCATCTATCTTAATGACAAAAGAAAAAATTAATATTCCAAATAGCTGAAAGCTAATTAGGAATATTACAATACTCCCCTCCCAAATGTTTCTTGTCCTCAAGCAACTGTAAGGATGAATGCTGCAAAATCTCCTCTCCTTCCCCTATGGCATCCTCACTCGGTAAACTCCTCCATTGAATCATATGTTCTCCAATCAACCTGCCCCTTAGTTGCCCCTCCCAAGTGTCTAGGTTAGCCTTTGGTGATAAAACTAAATGGCTCACATCATAAAGAAGTGGGGGATCCATGGTGGAAAATACATGCTGTCTAATGCACCCATTGAGGCACGAGACATGAAAAATGTTGGATATCTTGCTCCCAATGAGGAGCACCAACCCATATGCTACTCCTCTAATAAGATAGATCACTCTGTGTGGTCCACTGAAAGGCTCCTCAGTCCCCTTCTTCTTCCAAGTAGATGGTCTATATGGATAAAAATGGAGATAGACCCAATTTTCCACCCCACGCCGTCTCTCTCCCCATCCATGATCTATGTAGAAATCCTGTTGATCTTGGGGTATAGTAATGTTTTCCTTAAGAGACCGGAATACATCCTGAATCTCTAGGATCCAATATTTGGTTCTAAGAACCTTTCTTACCCCAACCATTCGAACAATAGTGAATAAAGCATCATCACCATATGGAACCAAAAATAGAGATGCACTGATTTCCATATAGAATACCCGATGGTGACAATAGTTCCCCAAGTGGAACCAATGCAGTTCTGCTCCTTGCTGCCCCAGAACACAATGTGGTAAGTAGCTTCCCAACCACTTGCTTACTGCCTCTATCTTCTCATCTGCCAGGGGGTAGTAACTGATGTTTGGTGTCAACTGAATACACCCCAAACAAGACAACACCTACCCAAATGCCTTTAGGAAGTAGTCAACCCCATCACTGATTGTGGTCCCAAGAAGACCATGAAGTCCAAAGAGAGGCTTGCCCTCTTGTGGAACAATGCACTGTAAATGAATGGAAAAGGAAAGAAAATACTTTGTTAGCTGATCAATAATTACAAAGACACAACCCTTACCATGTACTGTTGGCAAGTTGGTGATGAGGTCCATAGATGAGCTCTCCCATCTCTCCCCCATAAAAGTAAGTGGCTGTAACAACATTGTAGGATGGTTGTTTTCCTCCTCATTCTTCAGGCAAACTACACATCTCCTGAAATGATGGAGCACATCCTCCTTGAGGCCCTCCCATGAGAATCTCTCCCAAATGGCCTAATACGTCCTGATGAAATCCTAGTGACCATAAATGAGTGAATCATGTGATGCATGTAGAATCTTCTCCTTGAGCTTAGAACCTCTAGTCAAGAAGATCCGATCCTGGTAATAGATGACTCCATCCATCACTCTATAACTCTCATCAGTCACCTGCCTATCAAGCACTTCACATGTGAAGTGGTTCCTGGAATACTCCACCAATAGTTGAGACTCCCAATCTCGATCCATACACAAAATTGACAGTGCTGCTGGCCTCTGTGATAAGGAACCTGTCACCTCATTGCTCCCCTCTTTGACATGCTCAATGCCAAAGCCACATGCCTGAATACTTCCATCCCAATTTTTTTGCCTTCCTTGGAGTTGTTTTTTCTCAAGAGAAGATTGAAGTTTATGGTGGTCAATATTCACTTGGAAGCTATTGCTCCTCCAAAAATTACTGAGTTTGGTCAATGCATGCATGAGTGCCAACAACCCCTTACCATACATGGAAGGCTTCTTCCTATGTCGAAGTATCTTCTAACTCAAAAAGGCTATGGAGTAGCCCCTTTGCACCAGCATTTTGCCATCATCCACTCCTGAAACATCACCTCTCAGTGCAAGAGGCTTGTTGAGAGTTGGTGATACTGATACCGAACAAATACCCATCCTCCTTGAGCCTAGCAAAGGTCCTCTATGCTGTGTTGGTCCCATACAAGTCTCTCCTCCTAGCTAGATCTGTGAGTGGTGTCACTTGTTTATTATAATTTGGGTACCAGAGGACAAGTGGTTCCCTAAGGCTTTTATCTTTGGCCTAGGGAAAAGTGTCCAAAAGTATTTAACTTTTTCTCCTAAAGTGACTTTATAAGTGGTAAAGTCAAATCTAATTTAAAAGTGACTTTATAAGTGATAAAGTTACTGAGTCTAATTTTAAAGTGACTTTAATAAAGTCAATGTGAAATTAGAAAGTGAAAAGTGACTTTGGAAATAAAAGACTAAGAGGGTCTTTATTAAAGTGGGGTGAATTAAAAAAAAGAAAGTGAGATTTAAATGCACATTTAATCTCAGCCCTAGATCTAAAGCCATCTCAGCCATTGGATTTAGGGATTCCCAAAAAGTCACTTAGGGTTAGGTTAAAGGAGGAAAAGAGGGAAAAGATCATTAATTATTTCATGAGCAGATTGAGAGAGGAGGAGAGAAAGCAAGGAGACATTTCTGAGCAGTGAGAAGAAAGAGGTCAGTAGCAAGGAGACTTCAACAAATCCGTACAACAACTTAGAGGCACATTTCCCAAGGTAGAAATCTGTACAATAGGAGGTTAGCACCTTTTTCGAGAAAGGAGGACCATATTTTGAGGGATTCCGTAAAAAAGCTTCAACACACATTCCAAGGTAGATTTTGGGCTCGAAAATTGAGGAGGAGATTATTGTTTTTCTGGCACAGATTTCGAGGAAATTCGTACAACAAGACAATGCTGATTTCGAGGCTATTTTCAGGCACAAGAATCGAGGAGGAAGTATAGCTGTACTTTCCATATAGTCCGTATAGCTGTACAACCATACTGCTGAAATTTGGGCACACATATCCAAGGTGACAATTTAACATTTAATGCTGTAATTTTTCTGTTTTGTAAGTTTGTTGTTTGGCACATTTTTCGAGACAGTGTGCAAGCACAAAAACCGAGATAAGTACATTTGTGTGGTTGCTGGAATTTTTACTATATTTTCTATCTCACTGTAAAAGAAATATTTAGAAATAAAGAGAAGCTTTTGAACTGGTTTTCCCCAAGAGTTGTAGGGGGTTTTTCCCGGGTCATGTTGACCAAAAATCAGCGTGTCATTTTCTCAGTTTTTAATTCTGCATTTTCCAGCACTTTGAAATTTCCAGAATTTGTGTTTTTAGAAATAATTATTATTTCCAGCTTATTGAATGTATTGTTATGAGAATGGGCATTTAAATACACGGGAGTAATAAGGGGAAAATGATAACCGGGGTTCGCTCAAAATTTCTACATGGTATCAGAGCTTGGGTGGCTGCAAAGTGCAGTTTGGGACAGCAAGTGAAAAATTACAGCAAGCTTATATTTCACACAGAAAACTAAACCTTTACCACAATAATGAAATTTTCAGTTTGTTAGGACAACAAGCATGTCTTTGGGCTTGAGGGTGGAGGATAGGTTGGATGAGCACAATAACTACAATACATGGAATGAGAGAATGAAAAGAATCTTTGAGGAGGTAGAAGTCTAGGGTATAATGGTGCATACCCAAAAACACCCTATAAATGTGCCTACTGACACGGTTAAGTTGGAAGATTTTAATAAGAAGAATAACAAGGGATAGATACTGATTCTGGATGGTATTAAAGACCATGTCATTCCTGATGTGAGAGGAAAGAGACTTGCTCATGAGATGTGGAAAGCCTTGACCAATCTCTACCAGATTACCAATGAGAACAGAAAAATGGTCCTAAGGGAGAAGCTGAAGGCCATTAAGATGGCAAAGACTGATAGTGTTACTGCATACCTTACAAATATCACTATTGTGGGAGATGAGTTGGTAGCAGTTGGAGAGGTCATTCCACCCACTGAGTTGGTGCGTAATACAGTGTATGGCCTTCCCAGTACATGGCTGAACTTTGGTGATGGGATTGTTGCAAGGGAGACCCTTCCCACTTGGGAGAGGTTGTGGGATGATTGCATACAGAATGAAATCAGAAAGAACCAGTTTGGGGAAACCAAAATAGTTGAGGAGGATGACAATGTAGCACTGTTAGTAGGAGGCAAGTAAGGCAAGGGAAATAAGCAAGCTTCCACAAGAGGTGGTGCGGGCAAAGGAAAAGGTAAAGGTAAGCAGGTGAACACGTAGAAGGAATATTCCAAGGTGAAGTTTTGGAATTGTCAGAAGATGGGACACTGTGCAGTTGTGTGCCCGGAGAAGAAGAGGAAGGGAAAGAACAAAACCATGGCAGCATCAACAGAGATAGATGACTTTTCGGAGAGCTTTGACCGGGAGTTTGGGTTCATTGCTCGTGAGTCCACTAGTGCAAGATCACCTGCCACGGAGGTTGAGAGGGAGTGTGCATTTCCCTCCACTAGCGGAGCATCTTCAGGTATTTGGTATGTTGACAGTGGGGCTTCACGTCATATGACATGAGTTCGTGATTAATTCTCAGAGCTTTCAGAGAGTGTCACTGATATAGAGGTAGTACTCGGAGATGAAAACTTTGTTAGAGCAGTCGGTGTGGGAACATTGACATTTGATAGGGAACCCAAACCTCCCTTGAAAGTGTCAGATGTTCTATATGTGCCAAGGATGAGGAAGAACCTTATATCCATCTCAGCATTGGAGGACAGAGGGTATGAGGTATTGTTCAAGAGAGGACAGGTGCTTATATATCCCAGGGGCGGTCCAGCTGATTCAGCTAGAGTGATTGGTGTATGCCATGCAAAGGTGTACAAGTTTGCGTTTCAGCCCCTTTTGGCATTGAGCAGTAGTACTGGCAACAGAGCTAGTAGTTCAGAGCTGTGTGAGATTTGGAACTAGAGGATGGGGCACATGTATCATGGGGCCTTGAGGACATTGCGGGAGATCACTACAGGTGTGCCAGATTTCAGTTTTGATCACATTGATACATGTAGAGGATGTGCTATGGGGAAGTTTTCCAAATCACCTTTTCCTAGCAGTGACAACATATCGACTGGGATACTTGATTTGATTCTTACTGATGTGAGCGGTCAGATGTCTGATGTTTCCTTGAGTGGATATGAGTACTATGTTTTATTCATTGATTATCACTTCAGGAAGACCCATATTTATTTCTTGAAGACCAAGGGTGAGGTCTTCAAGCGGTTTCAGGAGTTTAGAGCTCTCGTGGAGACTTAGACAGGTCGAACGATCAAGTCCCTCAGGTCGGACAATGGAGGAGAGTTTGTTGATTATTGTGCGGAGGCAGGCATCAGGGAGTTCACAGTTCCTTACAACCCCCAGTAGAATGGGGTTGCGGAGAGGAAGAACAGATCCATCGTTGGGGCTGCCAAAGCCATGCTACATGATCAGGGGTTACCGTTGTTTTTGTGGGCAAAGGCCTGCAACACTGTTGTGTATTTACAAAAATGAGTCCACATTGTGGCTTGGGGCATGTGACTCCAAAGGAGAATTTTTTTGGGAAGAAGCCTGATGTTGGTCACTTCCGTATCTTTGGGTGTATTGCATACTCCTACGTACCCAAGGAGAAGAGGACCAAGCTAGAGCCCACTGCAGAGAAGGGTATCTTTGTGGGCTACAATGAGACCTTGAAAGCCTTTCAGATTTATATTCCTGCATAGAGGAGAGTTATTTTTAGGCAATATTTGAAGTTCGAGGAGGATAGGGATTTTAGGAGGTCACGGGAGTTAGAGTATCTGGATCAGCCATACCCTCAGGAGTAGATGATTCATTCATATGGATTTAGTGGGCAGGGATCAGGAGGTACATTGATTACGGTGTTAGGTCCATCAGTGAGCAGTGACTCACAGAGTCAGAGGGGTGGTGCTTCGGGCAGCATGCAGAGCAGTCCGCAGAGTAGTTCACTAGGTAGTCCACTGATGGAAAGTTCACATGGTAATTTAGCATCTATAGGCATAGGTTTAGGCAGGAGGAAAACATACAGAAATTTAAGAGTTCAGGCTTCTAATGAGAATGAGGAGTTACATTCTCCGGTGGGAGAAGTGTGCTCAGGGAAGAGGAAGCCCAAGTGGCTTCAGGACACCTTGAGAGAGGTCACATATATTATTGGGCCGAAGATACCGGTCAGAGAGAGCATACCACCTAAGAGGTTCTGTAGCTATATTGAAATGGTTTCCAACATCATTGAATCTGAGCCTTCTAGCTACGAGGAGGCAGCTAGCCAGCAAGTTTGGAGAGAGGCCATGCAGGAGGAGTATTCTTCTATCATGAAGAATGATGTTTGGAAGGTGGTGCTGAGGCCTGAGAGCAAATCTTTGGTTACTTCCATATGGCTTTACAAGGTAAAGCACGCTACAGATGAAAACATCGAGGAGTTCAAGGCTAGGTTTGTGGCTAGAGGGTTATCCTAGGTAGAGGGAGTAGACTATGAGGAGACCTTCACTCCCATGGCTCAATATACTTCCATTCACTCCATTATATCGATAATAGTAGATATGGGTTGGAAAATCCAGCAGATGGATGTGAAGACCACATTTCTCAATGGATTCATACAGGAGGAGGTGTACATTGAGAAACCACAGGGCTTTAAGGTGCATGGGAAGGAGTCCCATGTATGCAGGCTAAAGAAGGCACTTTATGGCCTGAAGCAAGCTCTTAGAGCTTGGTACTCCAGGATTTATACGTACTTGCAGGAGATGAATTTCACAAAGAGTGATGGAGATTCAAACTTATACTTTATTGTGATAGGTGAGGAGCCTCTCATTCTGGTGCTACATGTGGATGACTTGGTCATTACAGGTGAAAAGAGACTCATAGAGGGTTGTAAGAGAGATCTTGCCTCAGAGTTCGAGTTGAAGGACGTTGGCTTGATGCATTACTTTTTGGGTTTGGAGGTGTGGCAGGAGGAGGGACATTTCTTCCTAGGATAGGGGAGGTATATTGTAGACATCCTTAGCAGATTCCACATGGAGGATTGTAGACCCATGTCGACACCTATGATCACTAACTGGAAGAAGCTTCATGCTTCAGATTCTGAGTTGGTGGATCCCACATTGTATAAACAACTGATTGGTTCCTTGATGTATTTGGTCAACACTAGACCAGATATATGTTTTGCAGTCAACACGATGAGCTAGTTCATGTGTGATCCTAGGAGAGTGCACTGGGTTGATGGAAAGCACATTTTGCGGTACTTAGAGGGGACAATGGATTATGGTCTAGATTATATATAGGTAGATGGAGTGAGATTGGTAGGATACACTGATTCTAATTGGGCATGTTGTGCTTATGATAGGAAGAGCACTTCAGGGTGTTGTTTTGGGTTGGGTTCGACAGTTTTGTCGTGTTTCAGCCGAAAGCAACAGTTAGTAGCATTGATTTCAGCGGAAGCATAGTACATGGCAGCCAGTCTAGCTAGTTGTGAGGCCATATGGATTCGCACGATGTTTGGCTTATTTGGTCAACCTTTGATACCTTCAGTGATTTTTTGTGATAATCAGAGTTGCATTAAAATCACAGAAAATCCAGTATTTCATGATTGGTCAAAGCATATCGGGATCAAATATCATTTCATCAGAGACTATGTTCAGAAGGGATCTGTGAAGCTTGAGTATATTCCCACAGATGAGCAGGTAGTAGCCAAAGCCTTACCATGGGGCAAGCATGTCTACTTCAGAGACAAGATGGGTCTGGTGAGGAACACTTTCATCGGTAAGAGGGAGTGTTAAAATTTGGGTAGCAGAGGACAAGTGGTTACCTAAGGCATTAATCTTTGGCCTAGGGAAAAGTGTCCAAAAGTATCTAACTTTTTCTCCTAAAGTGACTTTATAAGTGGTAAAGTCAAATCTAATTTAAAAGTGACTTTATAAGTGATAAAGTTACTAAGTCTAATTTTAAAGTGACTTTAATAAAGTCAATATGAAATTAGAAAGTGAAAAGTGACTTTGGAAATAAAAGACTAAGAGGGTATTTATTAAAGTGGGGTGAATTAAAAAATAGAAATTGAGATTTAAATGCACATTTAATCTCAGCCCTAGATCTAAAACTATCTCAGCCATTGGATTTAGGGATTCCCCAAAAGTCACTTAGGGTTAGGTTAAAGGAGGAAAAGAGGGAAAAGGTCATTCATTCTTTCACAAGTAGATTGAGAGAGGAGGAGAGAAAGAAAGGAGACATTTATGAGCAGTGAGAAGAAAGAGGGCGGCAGCAAGGAGACTTCAAAAAATCTGTACAACAGCTTAGAGGCACATTTCCCAAGGTAGAAATCCGTATAACAGGAGTTTCACATGCTTTTCGAGAAAGGAGGCACAAATTTTGAGGGATTCCGTATAGTAGCTTTGACACACATTCCAAGGAAGATTTTGGACTTGAAAACCGAGGAGGAGATTGCTGTTTTTTTGGCATAGATTTCAAGGAAATCCATATAGTAGGAAAGCACTATTTTCAAGGCTATTTTTAGGCACAAGAATCGAGGAGGAAGTACATCGGTACTTTCTGTACAACCGTACGACCGTACTGCTGAAATATGGGCACACATATTAAGGGTGGCAGTTTAGAATTTAATGTTGTAATACATGTTGTAATTTTTCTGTTTTGTAAGTTTGATGTTTGGCATGTTTTCCGAGGCAGTGTGCAAGCACATAAATTGAGATAAGTACATTTGTGTGGTTGTTGGAATTTTTACTGTATTTTCTATCTCATTGTAAAAGCAATATTCAGAAATAAAGAGAAGCTTTCAAACTGGTTTTCCCCAAGAGTTGTAGGGGGTTTTTCGAGGGTCATGTTGACCAAAAATCAGCGTGTCATTTTCTGTGTCTGTGGCTGATATATTTTATGAGTTTTCATTTCTGCATTTTCCAGCACTTTGAAATTTCTAGAATTTGTGTTTTCAGAAATATTTATTATTTCCAGCTTGTTGAATGTATGGTTATGGGAATGGGCATTTAACTACATGGGAGTAATAAGGAGAAACTGATATCTGGGGTTGGCTCAAAATTTCTACATTGTTGTGAGAACTCTTTAACCAACTCTCGGTCCGGGGGCCTTCCTCATGGAATGCCTCCAAATAATATAACATCATGGTTTAGAGTAAAATGCATATTTGAGTGGACTGATTTTTCCTTGCTTCCACTGCACAAATCAGGTTCCATATTATGTGCAAAGGATTCCTGAGATGGATAAGTGTGCATGCCCCTGATCATTTGATGCTTACCACTCTTCTTATCTATCCATGCCATCTGCAAGGTCTCCCAATCTGTGGTTACCTTCCCCAATGTAATCAACCAATGCACACCTAATATCACATTGGTGTCAGGAATGTCAACCACAATGAAGTGATTAGTCAAAGTGTATGTCCCCAAGGTTACAGAAAATACCGGGACATACTTCATACACTGCATGGTTCTAGCTCCTGGAACCAAAAATGATAATCCCTCAAAATCATTAATGGGTATTGTTCTCCTCTGCACTAACTGAGCATCAATAAAATTGTGGGTAGCCCAACTGTCAATCAACAATGATACCCATTGCCCCTGAACTTTACCTCAGACTCTCAAAGTCAGATACTTGGGTACTCTCTGCAAAGATGCAAGGGCCCCTCCAATTGGAGAAAATGCCCCATTACCACCCCTTGGTGATGGTGGATCCTCCCCTGCTATCACAACGCTATTGTCTCCCTCTGGCTCCTCTTCTTCCTCCTCCTCACTATCAGATAAGACCTCAATATAGTGTGCCTTTCCTGTAGCACACCGATGCCCTGGTGCCCATGGTTCTTGGCATGTGAAGCAAAGATTCCTCCTCCTCAAGTCTCTTCAGACATCATCACTAAGAGGCCCTTTGTTTTGGTTCTCCTTTGGAGGAAAAACCTTCACATATTTCCCCTTTAACTAAAAAGTGTGATTTTGCTAAAATTGAGCTCTTGCCCTTGTAAAGGCATATTGTAAATCTCTAGCCCTCTCAATATCATCTTGGAGTGTATTTGGTTTAGTGGATTTTACCAACCCATGCAGAGGCTCTGCTAGCCCATCAATGAACATATAAACTCTCCTAGTTGCAGATAAATCTGGCACCATGACATAAAGTTTTAGAAATTCAGAGATATAGGTCTCTAGATTAACTGACTGCTTGAGCTTGGCTAGTTCAACAAAAGGTGCCTCTAGGTCTCTTTGATCAAATATCTCTACTAATCTCCAGGTGAATTCTGCATATGCAGTCACATTGGCATGCCCTAATGTAAAAAGACCATGAAACCACCAATCACGCGCCTCACCTTCAATGTGCAGTGCTGCTATTTTAATGGATTCAATCTCCGGTACTTGGTTCAACTGAAAATCATATTTCTAGCTTGTCCACCCAAGACTTGGCTATGCACTTGGATGGCCCATCAAAAGAAGGCATACAAAATCTACCCATAGTATGCTACAGATCATTGTTTTTCATGTACCCTCCATTCCTATTGTTATTCCAGGGTCTCCTATTTCCCTTGATCTGGAAAAACTCCTGAAAGTTTAGATTATCTTTGAATCTCTGAGATTGAGACTCATACTTTAGAAAATAAACTTCAAGAGTCTCTTGTTCTTGGAGTCCTCCACCTCCATTTCCTACTGCTAGGAATGTAGGCATGGTGGAGCGTTGGGAAACTTGGTGCATTACTGGTTGCTCACCCCAGTGATGTGAAGTGCCGGAGCTCTCTCCATGTAGAAACCTTCTTGGGGTCTCTTTATGTCTCTCCATCCTCATCTCCTTGATTTCTATGGAAATATCCTGCATAGTTTAGAGAAGAAGCTTTGGAAACTCCTTTTCATCCATTTCTCCTGATATTGGAGTCCTACCTTTGTCTTATTCGTTTCTTGTATAATCAAACATTCTTTTTATATTGATGTATTGCTTCTCCCTTTCTATGAGAGGCTCTTCTTATTTTGATGACATAGATGTGATGTCTCACAGGCTGAGCCAAGATTATGCTCAGATACCACTGTAATATTCTAAACTAGGAAAAACAAGAATATAGAACATAAACTGGAAAATGCAGTAAAGTATCAATACATCAATAGGAGAAGATCATAGAGCCATTTTATTACACATTATAGCATAAATATGAGTACAAGATGTTGAGGAAAAATACACTTAAGCTAGGCAAAGCAAGCCTCAATTGACCCAGTACATAAAATATGAAATGATGCTACTACATAAAATGACGGAGGACATATGACTACGCAGTCCTATGGAGAATGATTGTAGGGTAAAACTGAAAATACAAAGAAACACTAATATAATGCTTAGAAAATTCCGAGATCAGAGATCTAGGCTTTCTATCACCATTCCAAGACAACCCAGAAGGGGTTTCTGGAAATACACAAAATGAAAGTTGCAACCCTAGGGCTAAATAACGCACTGCAACTAGATAAATGTTGGGAGGTGGTTGATATGATGCAAAAATGGCTGATACTCCTCCCTATTGATCCTCCAGATAAAGGTCTTCTCCCCTCCCTGGAAAACAAAATCACAAACTTGGGCTCTAAGCCCTCCATTGCAACTGGCCTGCAAAATAACAGAGTTTCTGAAGGAGACTGCGCTGATGAAGATGGATGAAGCTTGGCCTGATGCCAGATGGTGGAAATGAAGCTCAAGAAACCTCCCAACCGATCCTCTGGATGAAGGGCTGCTCCCCTCACTGGAAAATAAGCTCACAAACTTGGGTACTTGACCCTCCATTGCAACTACCCTGCAAAATAACACAATTCCCGAAGGAGACTACGTTGATGATGATGGATGAAGCTTGGAATGATGTAAGATAGTGTAATGAAGCTCAAAGGAACCCCTCCTGAGTGGGCACTTGAAGTCCCCCGAGGATGAGGGCGGGATTTACGCTTGGAAACACCCTTGTGCTAAACAGCACAAAAGACTCCGCTAAACAGCTGAAGCATGCAGAAAGTCATAAAATACCAAGACATAAACAATAATCATAATGCCTTATATGGCTGCCATCCCCTTCCTTATATTCTTTGTGAACGTCCTTAGCCTCGTTCCCACTCCTTAAATATGCTACTCTCATAGAGACTCCCTCCCACTATGACTGTGCAGTCCTCCAATAACTCTCCATTACCTCCATAACAACACTGTTGATCTAGTCAACCTTGATCCCATCCACTTTCTTTATCCCCCATTCACACCTAAGAGTGATTTATTCAACTAATACAATGATGCACATTCACATTAGAAGTGGTTTTATTCCTACTAAAGAGATTTATGGGTCTCTCTACCCTCTTATTCATCTATCTTAATGACAAAAGAAAAAATTAATATTCCAACTAGTTGGAAGCTAATTAGGAATATTACAGTAATAATCTTATGGAAAGTTCATCAATAGTAGTGCATGTGTAAGGTGGAGTCGCGGGAGGTTGCATAGATGAAGTATGCTAGTTCTCTTGAGTTGATATGACTTGCAAATGGATTGTGTCCTTGGAGAGGTAGGTTTGGAGAAGTTTGTTAGCATCCATGTGGAGGGGTTTCCTAGATGTTGGATGCCCTAACTAGGAGTAGATGCTACAAGGATTTGTCACTCTTGGATGGTTGGAGGGAAGTGTGAGAGTGGAACAAGTGTGGACGAGATTGGGCATTTATAGTATGCTGGAGGAGAGGGTGATAATGCCCAAGTTGGAGCCCGATGTGCAACACCTTGATGGAAAAAGGTAGTTTCTAGAGTGGTGGTTGTTGAGCTCAAGGGTATGATCAATCAGGAGCAATTTTTTGGAGCCCGAGAATTGTATGTGGAGAAGGAATTCTACAAAAGATGATGGGTAGTTCTCCTAGCCCATGTTCATTGTGGGAGATGGAAATATTGCAGTGATAAGTGGCAGCCCTCAGTGCCCTATGTCTATCTTCATCGAAGAAACACAGGAAAACCATAATGGGCTCAAGTCCTGAAGTAGTTGAGGAGTACCAGTGGGAAAATTGAGAGTTGTTCACAAGTGGATCTGTGAACAACTTGAAAGGAGTCTCGATGTGTTGATGCGTTGATAGGAAAATGATAAAATAGTGAGCATATTGCTAGCTGAGGTTCAATGGTCAGATGGACTTGGAGCATTCATAGAGGTAGGAGTTGGAGATCAGGAGTCAAAATATTGGGAAGGTACAAGGTACAACCAAGAGGATATGAGAGAGCTCGCTACATCAACCAGATGGTCAAAGTATATTGTTGAGGGCAGATTGGTTGTCGATGTATTGACACCAAGCCCCAGTTTGTATCTTGTACTAGTGGATGATTGAGGGGCATTATCCTTGGTACAGTAGCCCTAGACTATTGTATTATATTTTGTCTAATATAACGAAGTTGGGTTGAAAAATGTAAAATTTTTTTTATATTATGTGCATGTGTGATTTACTGTTGTTTATATTCCACTGTGCAAAGTAGTTCTGTTGATATTCTTGGTTTGGTAGTGTCAGATATTTTAATATTCTATCATAGACCCAAGATCATGGAAATTCAACATGTTATCAGAGCGTATCTGAGCTACTTTGAGGGAAAATGAATCAAAGTGTGCACAACGAAGCAACTCCAAGAGAGTTGTGGGTATCTAGATCATGGAGCAGAGGGTTCTGATAAAGACATGGAGATGTGGTCTTGAATGTCTTGGTATCGAGATCGGATGGGAGTTTTGGTGGATTGGTGGTGAGCCTAGTGAACAACAATTTGTTGTAGGGAAGATTGCTGATCATGGACTTCCATTTATTTTCCATGGATGGTTGGGAAAAATAAAGGGTTAATTTGGCATGGATGAGATCAGATTGATCGAGATGGGTTCATGTGATGGAATTTAGGTTGGTAGGATATAATCTTCATCAGATCGTGATGTTGCATATCTAATATTAAAGGGATTTACACGAGTGGTATTTGATATAGGAGGATGAGTGCTTGCAGGATTGAGCCAATGGAGATCGTGTAGGCTTAGAGGGAGTCTAACCTTAGAGGGAGCAACCCTATGGAGGTTTGGGATCTTCAAGTTCAGATGTGATGAGGCAGAGGCACTATCGAGATTGTCAAATTCATTATACAAGGTATGTTGCCTTGATGGATGCCAGATGGGCTAGTGTTGCCAGAGATGATGATGGTTACTTCCTAGTCTTGGAAGTACCTCCCTCGCTATGAGGGAGTGTTGACTTTTGTGTAGCTTGGGAGGTACTCCAAACCCTAGGGTTTAGGGTTTGGAGGGAAAAGCACCAAAAGTGTCACTTGTGGGCTTGGAAACCAAGCTTGGGGTTTTTCACCCATCGTTATTTGGGCCAAAACCATGAATAATTTGAGCATGAGAAAATTAGAGATGATAGAGGATGGCGTGGAGAATCCAACGCTTTGAAAATCACTCAAATTGGAGCACTATAACTTGAGATATTAATTTTTGAATGTTGCAGTCATGATTTGTGCAAGTTGGCTTGGGTTAAAGAGGACTTGTTGACAGCTGGCATGGATCCATTGGAGCCCTCATTTAATTGTATAAACATGAGGTGAGCTAACATAATTTTGGACATCCACAAGTGATCAATTCATAAGAAAATAACATTTGAAGCTGGTCGCAGGCTTGGAGGACAAGGCATGGAGGAAAAAGGGCTTGTTTGACACTTATTTATGTCTCATTAAAAGAGGAGGCCACAACTTCTAGGTGGATTTATGGGCAACATTTGACTATGCGTAGGGGTATTCTTACCTTGACTATTTGAGAGCTGCAGGGGACTTTCACATTGCAGGGGGTCAAAAGGCCTAATGAGAGGTTGTTTGGGCTTGTTTTAGGGTACCACAGGCCTATACATAACCTTCGAGGAAAGTTGGGCTGTGTGGAGAGGGAAAGAAGGCCTAATCTAGGTCTGTTTTTCACCTAGACAACTATGTGTGACAATAGGGGATAAAAGAAAAAGGAACAAAACTATTAGAGGGAAGTTTGGAGTGATTGGTGTTAGCTCCCCGTAATTTTCTAGATTGATTGAGATACAAATAGACAGGGTAACATCAAACCAAGCTTTGGAATCCTAGGACCTAGCCTTCCTGGATTCGGAGAGGGATCTCTCTAGTAGGTGAAAAGATGTGAACTTGTTTGCTAATTAGGGTTGATTTTAGGCTAGATGTTAAGTGCAGGGTATTTTGATTGTTTTTGGTTGGGTATGATGCTCAGATGGATTTAGATAGAATACATGAAATATTGTTAAGTCATTGGGCAATGGAGTCAAACAAGGTCATGATGAGTTCATTAATGGTTTCAAGAGCATCTGAAGGGAAATTTAAATTGGTTGATGGATCTTTAAGGTTGTGAAAGGATCATGAGATGGACATTAAAATTGAGAACAACAAGCCAATAAAGGGCAAAAACAGAATCCTCTATATACTTGTAAACTGAGGGAGTTAGAAGATTTATAAGCATAGCAAGAGAATCAAAGTCTTAAGCAAAACCTAATCTATTTGATTTCAGACTGAAAAGCAGATAATCAACCAAGACAACATTCAGATAAAACATAGAAAGGAAAAAAACTTATTTAATCTTTCATGGATTTTATCATCAAGAGCAGAAAAAACATTTAAGATGCACAAGTAACTATAACCATAGAAGGAGAGAAAACCCTAACATCCACAGTTACAGCTATGAAATTTCCTTGAAACAAATTTAGCTAAGTAAAGGCAAAGAGCATGGTTAAGAAAAACTTCTTTGACAAACTATAGGAAAAGCTGCTTCAAAAGATGATTTCAAGAACAAAGTATTTCAGTGGTAACAATATGAAGGGCTAGCCATAAATCATAATTGATACTAACTGATCTAAATCATTTAAGAAATGGACAAGCCAAAAAATTCTTAGAGAGCAAGAGATGAATTCCCTAACATATTTTAGCAGAAGAAAACATTAAGGCAGTGAAGGAAACAAACAGATCTAAGGTGCCATTAACAAACATATCTTAGTCTAAATTTTTTGTCCCACTGTAGCATAGATGGGTGGAAAAAATATGAGAAACTTAGAAAACATTAACAAGAGAAAACTTCACCATCAACCAGGCATATGGATCTTGCAAACAGTCCTTCTCCACCTACAAGCAAATCAGATCATGCATAAGCTCCAAGACATCAATTTCTCATCAAAGGCTTCAGGGGAATATGTATTTCTTTAGCATAAGTCATCAAAATCCAACTAATACATAAGAGCCTAATGCTCTATTTATGGAGAAAATGAGGAGGTGGAAACCCTAAGAGGCTCCCAGAAACCCTAATTTATCCATAAATGTCATAAATGTGCTTAATGACTATGCAAGGCCCAAGACACATAAGAGATAAGATAATAAATGAAAAACACCAAAACATAACTCCCAAATCAAATTAGGAGTGATTTACCCAAGAAAATATTAAAAAATCATCTTGCCATAAATTTATGTGTTTTGTTGACTTTTTGGCAAAAGACAATCCAGGAGTGCAATGCCACTTTTGCAGAAAATAGGTTGTTTTGCAACCAAGTTTTGGACCACTTCTTGATGTCGGATTTGGCTTCGTGATGGCTCGTTAGAAAGCCTGAAGAGTTTAATTTTAAAATATACCTTTTTTTTCTCAATATTACCTCTAAAAGTTTCCAAAAAAATGGAAAAATCGAAGGATTCCAGGGGCGTAACACCTGTTCAGAAAAGGAGGCAGAAAGGTCAAATTTTGAATGTTTTTTGACCTTTTGAGGGGGTAAAAATGCTCCAATTGACCTAATTTTTTTTGGGTAGAATGATGGTGACATGAAAAACCCAGAAATGTAAAATTTAGCAGCTGAGGATGCCCCAAAAAAGAGCGTAGCGCCTAGGGTGCTGTGCTCCTAGGGCCTCAAAATTTCAAAAACATAAAAACTTCTCCTGTGTGCATCGCCATTTTTCAGAGGGCATTTGGAGGCGTTCCCTATGTCAGAATGAGCTTTGTGATAGCTCGTTGGAAATATTGACTTGTACAATTTCCAAATATACAATTTTTTTTTTTATTGAAGCTGATTTGACTTGTCAAAAGTTTATTTTCCCATGACTAGTCAAAAAGTGCTGAGTGTTGGTGCAGAAATGCAGAGTGCTGGTGCAAACAACTTTTGGAGGCCTTCCAAAACTCCAAATTTAGCTCATGATAGCTCATTGGAAATATGGTTGAGTCTAATTTCTAAAAATTCTTTTTTTTCTATTTGGTGGTCATTTACTTATCCAAAAACGTATTCTCCCAAAATTGGTCAAAAAGTGTTGAATGCTGGTGCAGAAATGCAGTGCTGGTGCAGATCACTTTTGGATGACTTCCTAAATTAAAAATTGAGCTCATGATATCTCATTGGAAATATATTGAAGTCTAGTTCTCATTTTACTTATTAATAAAGTAATTTGGACACTCCAAATATGAGAAAAACTGATGTTTCCAAGGTCACTACAGAAGTGCAAAATTTCTCCCGTGACACCTGTATTTTTGACACTGATCTCAAACCATGATACCTGTGTAAAAAATGAAGGAGGGTTTTCATCTTGGCGCTATTATGGACAAAAACCTCTCTCACTTTTTCTAAATTCATCTCTTTGTGGTCAGAAACACAATTTTAATCAAAACTAGCCCTAGGTGTGACACATGGCTTGTCTCTTGCAATGAATTCTTGGAAAATGATGGAGGAATGATGTTTATGAGCTGGTATAGAATTATTCTTGCTGAAATGATCTATCAAATGAATCCTTTTCTCTTTTTCCTCTTTTTCATATCAAACCCTATCTTATTTGGAAGAGGAAATTAGGGTTTGGTGTAGGGGATTTAGGACCGCCTTGCAGAGGGAGGGGAATGAAGGGGTTAAGGGTTGTATAAATTCTTGGGGAAATCTTGGGGGATATGTATAGATGTTAGGGAGTAGGGAAAAGTTTAATTTCAAGAATTGAGTGAGGGTTAGGGGTCCAAAAGGTCAAAACACAGGCCTAGTCTCAAAAAGTGTCAAATTGTGGCAATAGACTAGTTTTTGTAGAAAAATGATGATGTTGAGGGATAGGAGTGATTGGGAGTGTTTGTGAAGGTATATTAAGGATAGGATGAGGCGTAATAGCATCAAGATACAATCCTTGCGGATGATTTAATCATGGAGGTCATGAAACCAATAAAAATGCCCTTAAAAACCCTAGATAAACAATGGAGGAGTTTAGGCAAAACAAAAATAGAGGGATGAGGCCAAAGGTGGAAAAACATAGTGATAATGAGTGACATGAGCCCATGAAGGGTCTTCTAGGATGGGTGAGTTGAGCTTGACACGACGGAATGATGAAATAGTGAAAATTTATCCTAAGGGTAATGAAGGCCGTGAGATTTCTAGAACTCACAATGTTCATGAAATTTGTTTCTAGAAATATAGAAATGATACTTAGTCATCTTCAGATAGTGAAAATTATAGATGACTAACAGTGGCTCCACTTGGGGAGGGCAGCTCCTTTTCAGGAGGTGTCCAGAACTTTCAGATCTCTTGGTTTATGAAGACTAGTGTCTCATCCATTAGGTAGATTTTTACCTCTTTCACTTGTTGATGCTTGCTTGAAGCTGTGATCTTAGTAATCTGAAAAACTTGATTAACATCAACCTCATCTCTACCTACCCAACCTACTTGCCTAACATTTTTTTCTTCCTTGGGCGCACTTGAACTGGCAAACCCTCAAAATTTTCTTTTAGAAAACACAAATCAAACTATCTAATTATACCTTTATTTCTTCCAAGAGTTCAGATTAGGCTAATGAACTCTCTTATTCTCTACCTAGTC
This sequence comes from Pinus albicaulis, assembly GCA_034641835.2. Lineage (NCBI taxonomy): Eukaryota > Viridiplantae > Streptophyta > Pinopsida > Pinales > Pinaceae > Pinus > Pinus albicaulis. The sequence goes on along the minus strand of CM076581.1, from coordinate 121,355,585 downwards.
TAATCATTAGTCAATATTAAGTTGTTTGAAAAACTTCATTCTCTAAACTATAAACATGAAGTTGAAAGCATGGTTTAAATCAGGATTAGGCAATCTGACTTACCATGAGTTGTGGCATAAGAACAAGCTGCACACAAACATTATTTTGCATAAAAGTAAAATATAAAGATAAGGGCTGTGATCTATCATTTGTTATGCATCCTCATCTTCCTCTTTGGTTCTGTTTTGAGCATGTGGAACCAATATCTTTTCATTCCCTAATCTATCCTTTTTTACAAGTCAAGTTTGAATGATTTAACAAGCTCTCTTTCACTAACTTATCAACGAATAAATTGAAAAATGTTCAGCCATGATTAGGCTAGATGACTGAACAAGACTTATTTTTCAAAAAAAAGTAGTGGCATTTAGACTTGCACACTTTCAACATCACTATTTTTTGGGTATGGGGCTATACCTCTTCTTTTCATCTGCCCTCTTTTTCATTTTCTTTGTTTTTTACTTTTTTTTTTGTTAGAACAAATTGAAACTAAAGCTAGAAAAAATGCTCATAGGGCTGAGCTTATTTGCATGCCTATCTATCCTAATCTAACTTGGAATTTTCTGCTATTCTAGGTGATGCAATAGTGCCAGTGCAGCTAGTTGAGTAGTAACAAAAATAGGTAGACAATTTGACTGCTTGTCAGAGGGAACCACAATATACCTTGATTATGTGTCTTCAAAATCAAGGCTACCATAGGAAGTGACAACTTCTGATGTATTTGATTCTTGTAAAGAATCCATGGCTGGGAACTTGAGTCAATCAGGATCTCCATGTAATCTGCTATAGGATCAACAAAAACATGATGTAAACTTTCTTCTCTTAGGCCTTTCATGACTGGTTGGTTATCTGTATCCCAAACATTAGCTTTGAGAACCTCATCCTTAATCTGGTCCTTGAAAGCACAATCATCTTTTGCCTACAATTCAAAGGGTAATATAATTTCTTCTTGCTTAGGGGAAGGGAGACCTTCCAAAAATTCTTTAGGGTCTTGGAAAGTGTATGATTGAATTTGAGAATCCAAAAGCTCAATGTCAGTTTCATATTGTTCAACCAATATCTCCAGAAATTTTTTCTTAACTTTAGGATTAAATTTTTTTGACCTCAAAATGAGAAAGACAGCTTTTAAGAAATCATCATCAAGCTGAAGTTCTGATAACTGATTTGAAATTTCATTATATAAAAGGTCTTCCACCAACCTTGAAATTTTGTTCAATTAGTCCAAAAAAGGGGTCACTGCATCTTTATACTATTCTAGAGTCTTTCTACTAGTGGAGTCTCTAGGTCTATTGAGAGTTGTGGAGTTGCTAGGTGGAATTTCAACTTTTTTGTCCACCATCAGCATGTTTAGGATTGATTTACTCATTCCTAGGGGAGTCTGTGAGGACTATTGGGGTTAATAGGCCTACTGGAGGCCAATGGAGTCGCCAGGTGGATTCTTTTTGAAATTTTGAAGATATGTATACAATGGTCCACCACCAAATTCTTGATAAAAATCAATCTAGGGAGTACTTTTGGGTTTTTTAGTTTCTTTATGTAGCCTTAAGGTTAATGAGTATCCCCTAGCTGAGTCATCATCTTGCTAGGATGGTGAAGCAATTAGTTTCTACTCTTAGCTATGGGTTGGTTTTTAAGTCAAACTAGGGATGTATATGAGTCTATAAGAGTTTGTTAGGCTACTATGAACTCAGTCCCACCGTGATCGCCATTATGTTAGCTCCTCGTAATTTTCTAGATTGATTGAGATACAAATGGATATGGTAACATCAAACCAAGCTTTGGAATCCTAGGACCTGGCCTTCCTAGATTCAGAGAGGGATCTCTCTAGTAGGTGCAAAGATGTGAACTTGTTTGCTAATTAGGGTTGATTTTAGGCTAGATGTTAAGTGTAGGGTATTTTAATTGTTTTTGGTTGGGTATGATGCTCAGATGGATTTAGATAGAATACATGAAAGATTGTTAAGTCATTGGGCAATGGAGTCAAACAAGGTCATGATGAGTTCATCAATGGTTTCAAGAGCATCTGCATGGAATTTAACTTGGTTGGTGGATCTTTAAGGTTGTGAAATGATCATGAGATGGACATTAAACTTGAGAACAACAAGCTAATAAAGGGCAGAAACATAATCCTTTATATACTTGTAAATTGAGGGAGTTATAAGATTTATAAGCATAGCAAGAGAGTCAAAGGCTTAAGCAAAACCTAATCCATTTGATTTCAGATTGAAAAGTAGATAATCAACCAAGACAACATTCAGATGAAACATAGAAAGGCAAAAAACTTATTTAATCTTTCATGGATTTTATCATCAAGAGCAGAAAAAACATTTAAGATGCACAAGTAACTATAACCATAGAAGGAGAGAAAACCCTAACATCTAAAGTTACAGCTATGAAAGTCCCTTGAAACAAATTTAGCTAAGTAAAGGAAAAGAGCATGGTTAAGACAAACTTCTTTGACAAACTATAGGCAAAGCTGCTTCAAAAGGTGATTTCAAGAATAGAGTATTTCAGTGGTAACAATATGCAAGGCTAGCCATAAATCATAATTGATACTAACTGATCTAAATCATTCAAGAAATGGACAAGCCAAAAAATTCTTAGAGAGAAAGAGATGAATTCCCCAACATATCTTAGCAGAAGAAAACATTAAGGCAGTGAAGGATACAAACAGATCTAAGGTGCCATTAACAAACATATCTTAGTCTAAATTTTTTGTCCTACTGCAACATAGATGGGTGGAAAACATATGAGAAACTTAGAAAACATTAAAAAGAGAAAAATTCACCATCAACTAGGCCGATGGATCCTGCAAACAATCCTTCTCCATCAACAAGCAAATCAGATCATGCATAAGCTCCAAGACATTAATTTCTCATCAAAGGCTTCAAGGGACTATGTATTGCTTCAGCATAAGTCATCAAAATCCAACTAATACATAAGATCCTCATGCTCTATTTATGGAGCAAATGAGGAGTTAGAAACCCTAAGAGGCTCCCGGAAACCCTAATTTAGCCATAAATGTCATAAATGTGCTTAATGACCATGCAAGGCCCAAGACACATAAGAGATAAGATAATAAATGAAAAAAACCAAAACATAATTCCCAAATCAAATCAGGAGTGATTTTCCCAAGAAAATATTAAAAAATCATCTTGCCATAAATTTGTGTGTTTTGTTGACATTTTGGCAAAAGACAATCCAGGAGCACAACACCACTTTTGCAGAAAATAGGTTATTTTGCAACCAAGTTTTGGACCACTTCCCGATGTCGGATTTGGCTCCGTGATGGCTCGTTGGAAAGCCTGAGGAGTATAATTTTCAAATATACCTTTTTTTTCTCAATATAACCTCTAAAATTTTCCCAAAAAATGGAAAAATCCAAGGCTTCTAGGGGCGCAACACCTGTTCAGAAAAGGTGGCAGAAAGGTCAAATTTTGAGTGTTTTTTGACCTTTTGAGGGGGTAGAAATGCTCCAAATTACCTGAAATTTTGTGGGTAGACTACTGGTGACATGAAAAACCCAAAAATTTAAAATTTAGCAGCTGAGGATGCCCCAAAAAAGAGCGTAGAGCCTAGGGTGCTGCGCTGCTAAGGCCTCAAAATTTCAAAAACATAAAAACTTCTCCTGTGCGTAGCGCCATTTTTCATAGGGAATTTGGAGGCCTTCCCAGTGTCGGAATGAGCTCCGTGATAGCTCGTTGGAAATATTGACTTGTATAATTTTGAAATATACAATTTTTTTCTTTATTGAAGCTGATTTTACTTGTCAAAAGTTTATTTTACCATGACTTGTAAAAAAGTGCTGAGTGCTGGTGCAGAAATGCAGAGTGCTAATGCAAACAAATTTTGGAGGCCTTCCACAACTAAAAATTGAGCTCATGATAGCTCATTGGAAATCTAGTTGAGTCTAATTTCCAAAAATTCTTTTTTGTTTTCTATTTGGTGTCCATTTACCTGTCCAAAAACGGATTCTCCCATCACTGGTCAAAAAGTGTTGGTGCAGACCACTTTTGGATGACTTCCTCAATTCCAAATTGAGCTCATGATAGCTAATTGGAAAGCTCTTGAAGTATATTTTTTATTTGAATTATTAAGCAAGCCATTTTTACATTCTAGCTATGAGAAAAACTGATGTTCCCAATGTCACTACAGAAGTGCAGAATTTCTCCCGTGACACATGTATTTTTTACATTGATCTCAAAAAATGATACCTGTGTAAAAAATGAAGGAGGTTTTTATTCTTTGCCCTAATATGGACAAAAAAATCTCTCAAGTTTTCCAAATTCATCTCTTTGTGGTCAGAAACACAATTTGAAGCAAAACTAGCCCTAGGTGTGACACATGGCTTGTCTCTTGGAATGAATTCTTGGAAAATGATGGAGGCATGATGTTTATGAGCTGGTATAGAATTATTATTGCTGAAATGATATATCAAATGAATCCTGTTCTCTTGTGTCTTATTTTCATATCAAACCCTAGCTTAGTTGGAAGAGGAAATTAGGGTTTGGTGTAGGGGATTTAGGACCGCCTTGCAAAAGGAGGGGAATGAAGGAGTTAAGGGTTGTCTAAATTCTTGGGGAAATTTTGGGGGATAGGGATAGATGTTAGGGAGTAGGGGAAAGTGTAATTTCAAGAATTGAGTGAGGGGAAGGGGTCCAAAAGGTCAAAACACAGGCCTAGTCTCAAAAAGTGTCGAATTGTGGCAATAGACTAGTTTTTGTAGAAAAATGACAATGTTGAGGGATAGGAGTGATGGGGAGTGTTTGTGAAGGTATATTAAGGATAGGAGGAGGTGTAAGAGCATCAAGATACAAGCCTTGCGGATGATTTAATCATGGAGGTCATGAAACCAAGAAAAATGTCCTTAAAAACCCTAGATAGACAATGGAGGAGTTTAGGCAAAACAAAAATAGAGGGATGAGGCCAAAGGTGGAAAAACATAGTGATAATGAGTGACATGAGCCCATGAAGGGTCTTCTAGGATGGGTGAGCTGAGCTTGACACAAAGGAATGATGAAATAGTGAAAATTTATCCTAAGGGTAATGAAGGCCATGAGATTTCTAGAACTCACAATGTTCATGAAATTTGTTTCTAGAAATCTAGAACCGATACTTAGTCATCTTTAGATAGTGAAAATTATGGATGAATAACAATTGGAATGGATAAAAGAAGACTAATTAATACCCTAACCAGTTAGCCTAATCTACAATAGAGTTGCAGCAGAATTAAGGTATGTGATGTTATTTTGAAGTTGAATTTGTTTCTAGGTGGATGGGTATCCTAGCTTAGGACAATTTAGTGATCATACTATGGCATGTTCACCAATAGTAGTGCATGTGTCAAGAGGAGCAACAAGAGCTTGAAAATAATAGGTATTTTAGTCCTATTGAGTTGATGTGATTTGAAAATGGATGGTGTCCTTGGAGAGGCATGTTTAGAGAAGTCTGTTAACCACCATGTGGAGGGGTTTCCTAGATGTTGGATGCCCTAAATAGGAGCAGATGCTACAAAAAGGATTGGTCACTCATGGACTGTTAGAGGGCAGTGTAAGAGTGGAGAAAGTGTGGATGAGATTGGGAATTTATGGTCTGTTGGAGGACAGTGTGATAGTGCCCAAGTTGGATCTCGGTGTGAAAAACCTTGATGGAAAAAGGTAGTTGCTAGAGTGGAAGTTGTTGAGCTCAGGGGTCTGATTAACCAGGAGAAGTTTTGTGGAGCCTGAAACTTGTGTGTGGAGAAGGACTTCTACAACAGATGATGGGAAGTCATCCTAGCTTGTGTTGATTGTAGGCAATGAACATCTTACAGTGATAGGTGTTAGCCCCTCGTGCCCTATGTTGGTCTTCATCAGAGCAACATAGGAAGACCATAGTGGGAAGAAGTCCCTCAGTAGCAGAGGAACAACAATGGGTAGATTGAGATTTTTTCACAAGCAGAGCTGTGAAAAACTCAAAAAGAGTCTCGATGTGTTGATGCATTGATAGACGAATGATCAACTAGTGAGCAGATTGATAGCCAAGGTTAATTAGTCAGATGGACTTAGAGCATTGATAGAGGCAGGAGATGCATATCAGGAGTCGAAGGACCATGAAGGTACATGGTACGACCGAGAGGAGATGAGAGAGCACACTACATCAGCTAGATGGTCAAAGTATCTTGTTGAGGGCAGATTGGTCGTCGATGTACTGACACCAAGCCCCAGTTTGTATCTTGTACTAGTGGATTATTGAGGGCCATTATCCCTGGTACGAGAGTCCTAGACTGTTGTATTATATGTTTTTTAATATAATGAAGTTGGGTTGAAAAATATAAAAGGTTGTCTATTTTATGTGCATGTGTGATTTACTTTTGTTTATATTCCGCTGTGCAAAGTAGTTCTGTTGAGATTCTTGGTATGGTAGCGTCAGATATTTTAAGATTCTATCCTAGACCCAAGATCCTGGAAATTTAACAATGACAAGCATGAATTTATCACTCTGGGCTTGGGACACAAGAGAGCTTTTATGTTTTAGGTTATTCCATAATTTAACTTTTAAGAGATAATACTTATCTTGGATATGCTTTTGCATTTTCTCTGACATGTGTGTCTTCTTTGGCTCATTTTTAGGTGCTCTGAAATATATGTCTTATTTGGCTCATTTTTAGATGCCCTGGGCTATAGGGTACTAAATAAATTATCGACATGAATTTATCACACTGGACTTCAAATGACTTAATTACTCTGGACTTACAACACATGAGAGTTTTTCTTTTTTGAGTTCTTCCACATCTTCAAATATGTAGGGATATACCTCCCTACTCTGGCATGAATTTAATTTCTCACCCTGGACATACAGGTGAGTTAATTACTCTAGAATTACCACATAGGGAAGCTTTTCTATTTTGGATTCTTCCACATTTTCATTTTTTAGGGATGTCTCTCCATACTCTTTTCTCTGTATGCTTTTAGATTTTTCCAATGTTTCTTCTGACATATACTTGGAAACTTTGGCTCATCTTTTTTATTACAATTCTAACTAGGAAAAGGTCAGACACATCTAACTAAGACAAATAAGTACATTTATATTAAATATTGTAGCTTGTTTGTGGATTCTCATGGCTATATCTAAGTTTTGGCATCATTTTAGGTTTAGTTTCCAATATTAGCCAATACACACTTCATCAATACTATGCAAAAATGTTTCATTGTCAATATTAGCCATTTCAATAAGTATATTGGTTGTAGGTTCAGTTCCAAACATTATGGTATGAAGAACCATCCTCGACTCTTGTTGTTTCATTTTTTTGACATAATATAAAACATCTCCTACCCCACTATTATAATGTAATTGAATTCGTTGTAGGATATTTTGAGGCTTTGATCATCACCCTTCCAGCCAATGGTTTCCATTGTTAAAGGCTCATATAATTTTCCTCCCCCACTTTTAAAGGTAGACACAACAATAAATTTAGTTTATTGATCATAAGCAAGGGGTTCAATTTCATTGTGAGGTAAGAAACATTATTGTCTAAAGGTGAGGGCAATGCTCCTTTATTCAGTGGCAATAGAGTCCCTATATAGTTGTCCTTAATTCCACTAGCACCTAACCAATTTTCTTGTTTCTAACCTTCCCATGAGGGGGAATTGAGCATGAAAGTGAATAACGACTTCCACTTAGCAGCGCCTCATTGAGCAAATAAAAAAGGAAACTATGCAAAAGGACACACAATTTGAATGGATTCAATTGTAGTTTCATCAGGTGATTCACCCATTGAAGAAGTAATTGATTGAGTGAAAGCATTACCTAGAACAAAGGAATCATGTGATAATGCAGGTGCAGGTGTAGTTTAAGTAGAAATAGAGCAAGCAACACTAGTATTAGAGACTACGTAATTACGAGATAATTCCCTATTTCAAGTGGTGCATGATAGGTTCAATCCTTTCTATATCTAAAAATACCAGATTATCTATAGAGCTGTAACATCAAGGGAATTAAGGCAAGATGAATGGCCCAAAACAACAAGTTTCAAACCAAACTTCTACATGCCTGACATTTTTCCAGGCACATATGCTCATTCCCACATAGATGTTCTACATCATGAATTAGCTCATGAAAATGGTCCTCATGACCACATGTCCTCGTACAACCCTTCATGAGGCATGGAGATGGATAGTCTCTTTTATGACAAGCATGCCTATCTTGATCCCCAAACTCAATTTGGACAAGACACTGATTTTGCGAAGATAATATTCTTTATTGCACATATGTTTAGGATAATTGTGGACCCTCATGCCCAAACTTAATAGTAAAAACTTGTTATAACTGGATGAATTCTTAAAAAATTCATAGAATTCCCCACATGTGTGATTTTTCTCATTTTACAGTCATGGGGGCCTTCATTCCATGCCAAATATTTGCATTCCTCAACTGAATTCTCAGCTTCCTCTGCAAAAGGTACATTTTTCTGAACATGCATATTTACCCATGCAAGAATGATAGGTGACATCGCCTTCTTTCATGGATAAATTTTCAAAATAATTTAGAGCATTTACATCCACAAACATAAAACCTTTGCTTAATTTATGCAATACCCAACCTATAACTGCCATTTTTCACCTCATCAAAACTGGAAAAATCCACTACGTTTGACATCAACCACTGTGCAACTCGCTTTCGCCTTCAGTCGGCCAATGCACCCAAAAATATTTCGAAAAGAGAGTGACACCATTCACCATAATTTCCTTTTCTTGGCTCAACAATTTATAATATTGATCTGAGCTCAGAGAAAATGCTTCTAGTAACTGTTGATGGTTCTTGTGAAAGTTCCAATTAAAAGTCAATATTGGGGAAATCATTTATTGTGAACTCCTCAACAACAACTGGAAAATAAAAAACTTATTTTTTCTCATCCAAATTATGTAGCATTTGAATTTCCTCTGTAGTATAAAGGAATCCTCTATCTATACTATAACAGACTTCATATTTTTCCTACAAAAGTCCAATATTTAGCAGCAATCTTAACAATAACTAGCTTCACATCATTAAAGAAAGAGATATTGTTTTGATAGCATAAATTCATCTCTTCTATTGTACTCATGATTTCTATTAAGCTTTCTCGGTAGTCAAGCTGATTATATGCAAGCATGCAACTATCTAAACCTTTAGAGGCCATTTAAAGTAAGTCCATTTGCACTGCCAAAATTTGTCCATTTCATGCAGAGTTGAGGGCTAATGTCATGTTGGATGGACCACTCAAGGTAGGGACTTTCTGCCTTGCAACCTTCCTTGTTATGATTATTATGTCAATTAGTGTTTATAAAAATCGTTACTTTTGTATTGATACATTAATATATATCTTTACCTGACTTTTTTTCATTTATAAAACACACACACACACATAATATTTCTAAAACATTAAATATATTATATAATATAAAATTATTTCTATATAAATATTAAAATTATAATATATATAAGTTTTTTTTAATATTATATATATACATATATAAACAACTTTCTATGTTTTAAATTTTTTTTTTATAAATATCAAAATAATCAATTTTTTGTTTGCTAAGTTGTGTGAGTCTTGAGATGATTGCATGCCTAATATTTGGCTTGAGAAACTGCCACTTAGGGGCATCTAAGCCGTCAAAATCACCCAGAGATTGCACCCAGCTTGGGCCACACCCACCCTTATATGGCTAGATTATTTCCCATGGAGTTTCGAATCGGTGAACTTCATATCACAAAGTGCCTTAATAGTACACTCCATCACCGTCTATTCTGCGCCCTATGGGAAATAAAATTATTATTAAATTTAAAATAAAATTAAAATCCATCCATTTTAGTATCTTTTTTTTGTACCAAAGGAATCGACAATTGGGCCAACCTTGTACTTGCGTGATGAGGAGTCGATTCCAACTGTTATGACTATAAACTCTAGGCACATACGTATGACCTGATCCAGACTTATGAAGGAACACAATATAATACCAATATAAACATAAACATAGAGATTCAAAAAAATTAAAAAATCATTTCATTTATATCAAAGAACTGAAATATGCTTACATACGGAATGGAAATAAACTAGCTCGGGCGATGGTAGCTCATGTATGAGAAGAGATGTGGCAGCTACATGCCTCTGAACTATTATACAATGAGGCTCAAGGGAATATTTATTATTGAGAAACAATGGAAAACCTTAAACATCCAAAAACCGAACCCTAGGAGATGAATCACAAAATCTGAGGGCCCCGTTGGGGTAAATTGGTACATGAACTTCCCGGGGTCGTAACTTTGGCACACAATCTCCGTTTCATGTGTACAATACCTCATTAGAAAGATCTATCTTAGCAATAAAAATTTCAACTATAAAAATTTAAGTCGGACTAATTTTTTCCCTTTTTCCAAAAAAAAAAACTTGATTTAGGGCCTCAAAATGACTCCAGAAGTTCAGGACCCGAAAAATTGCCAAAAATAGTAAACTATGCTACAATTAAGGAAACTAAAAAACAGAAAGAAACAATGGTGGGGGTCCAAGTGGAATAGGCGGGTGGAAACCAAATATCCACCTATATCATTTTCCCCCCCTTAGGAAGCAATGGTCCCCATTGCGTTGATTGCCTCCATGAGATGGGGAAACTTTTGTTGAACTTGGCCCCTAGTGAACCACCTACCTTAGTGTAGGAGTTGGCTGGATTTGACAACCCGATATAGTTGGATATTCTACTGGAAATTGTTCTTGATTTTCATGTCCATGATCCTATCATTTATGACATGTTTCACGCAGTTTGGGTTCAACTATGTTGGAGTGAGTTGTTCTGCAATGTCGGATGTGTCCAATAGTGGTGGAAAGTATGGTCGAAGGCGGTCCACATTTAACACTAAGCGCAACCAAAGGAATGGTGGAATGATAAGCTCTATGTCATTGTCCCCTATAGCCTTCATGATGGTGTACTACCCATGTTGAAGCGGGAAAAGCTTGCGGTATGACCCAGCGAGGCGCTCCTTCTAAAAAATGTAGCCAAATTTTGTCACCCACCTGGAACTTTTGTAGCACCTAATGTTGATCATGTCACTGCTTGTACTTAGCATTGGCTCTATGAAATATGTCATGGACTTGATGGAGGATGTGTTGAATGTGCTCAATGAAGCTATTAGCCTTGTCAGCTTCAGACTGGTCATGAGCCGAATCTACCTGAGCAGTTGTAAATGGTATGGCCACATCATTGGAACATAGTTCCTGGAATTCCAACCCCACCTGAAAGGGGTTGTGGAAATTTTAGCTATGTATAGCTCTATTGTAGCTGTGCTAGACATAGGGGAGGCTCTCATCCCATGTGTGTGAATGCTTTGAGTTGTACATGCGCAGAATGTGTATGATCATCCTATTGATGACCTCCGTTTGGCCATCAGTTTGGGGGTGGAAAGTTGTGGAATTAGTGAGCTTGGTATCCAAAATCAACCAGAGACTTGACCAGAATGTAATTAGGAACCTTTTGTCCCAGTCTAAGATAATAGACTGTGGGATCCCAAAGTGTACCAAAACTCATTCGAAGAAGAGTTTTGTAGTGGATTTTGCGGTGATTCTCTTCTTGTAGGCCACCATAATGGAAATCTTAGAGAATATATCGATGGACATGAAAATGCAGTCATTGCCATGATTAGTAGAAGGAAGGTCTGACATGTAATCCATGGAGATCAATTCCCAAGGTCAACTATGAGTATATAGGCCTTGATTCTTGATGGTCGGTTTGGAAATGAAATAGGAAGTGCAGGATTTGATGTACTTCCCAACATCCTATTGAAGGTTCAACCAATAAAAATACTTCTATAACACTGCCACTATTTTCTCTACCTAGAAATGTCCAGTGACCCAACTATAGTGTTGATCAAAAGTGATAGCAGCCCAAGCTGCTAAACCCACATTCTCCACTGTAGAAGCATATAAGCATGTATTGTTCAGATTTCAATCCATAATAATTCCCAGATTTGGTCTAACACTAATTGCGGAAGCTCATCTTTTCAAACACATATAAAAATGCGTTGTCCACTCTAGACCAAAAATCATTCACGAGCTGGGAAATTATTTTAAATGCGGAAGCTTACCTTATTTTTCAAACCTATGGTTAAAACCATATATCATAAATCCATTATGATGTGCACTACATACATTAATATGCATTTTCGACCAAAGCTTTATGTCATTCCACATATCCAACTTATTCAAAGTTTAAACTTTGTTTTAAACTATCAAGAATGTACATAAGTCAAATATTTGAGTCCACGTCATACCAACACACTTAATTGACATCCCTTATCAACCTTGATTAATATATCAGTATTCAACATATATATAGATCTCAGCTCACAATATTTCACATCTCTTTTAAGATTCCCGATTCTATGGTTTAAACCCATTACCCATATAAATATTACTTACGGGTTCACAACTTCACTTTTCATTCAAAAGTCGACAAAGTTAAACTTTATGTTATAAAGTTATTAACCCACCATTTCGTCGACGCACACATCTCAATGCTCCATTTGCATATCAAATATGGTCATAGCTTCACCATACATACCTTTTCCACCATCAAACAGTTGATGCTTACCTGCATTTCGACACGATGATCTAATGACCATCACATAACTAAAATGCGCACTTTTTAATACTCCAAACCAACACGAAACAAATGGTTTTTAATTACCACCCTTGCTATGTGTCGAAACATAATTTGATCGCGTTCAAAATTGATAAACCACTTACCATTTCAGAGCTACGCGAAACCCATTTAAGGTTTTGTAAAACCCATCTTTGCGCTCACTTACTTCACGGTTCCACCTTATATATTTATGTCGCGCTTCCACTGTGCCCTCGAAGTTCCATACTCTTCCAATTTAATTCAACTCTGTAAATGGAAATTGATTCTAATTCAATCTTCCGGAAATTTCAATGTTGTTCCTTCGCACAGTTCTTGATGGTTTCATCGTTCTGCTTCCGGTTCTTCAATGTTGCTAACTCCACACAAATGAAAATCCGCTTCCTTGTTTCACTTTGCTGTTGGGTCACAATACCACTCCCTCATTTCGACGAACAGAGATATTTTCTCCATTATAGTTTCAACCTACGACTGCAATTAATCTCCATTCTGGCACCGCTTCGACTAGAACATCGGCCCTCAATCTAGATTCGTTGTGACTCTTTTAAACTTCTATTTCTGGTTTGAATGAAAATCAATGCATTAAACCTCCATTAAACCCGAAATAATTCCAGATCTTCAATTCATTATTCCATTGGATGCGTTTATGATACATATGATCCAATGTGTCCAAATACCGAATTGAAACAAAACCAATTTCGCACTTGTGTCATCAATCCTTTCAGTGATCGATGACTACAACCTTATCTAGTCCTTTCAACCACATATGTAATCCTTATGCCCTTCGCTTCAATTCATAATAATGACCTTATCTTGGTATTTCTATTGAAACACTCAATGGTAAACAGAGTACCATTTCAAAACCCTATTACAGAGTTCTATTACACGCTTGTTCTCTGAAACTCAATGCATTCGTCATAAAGAATTAAATCAAACAATATACATATGATTCAGAAGTCAAATCCTTCATATATATACATGTAGTCAAATTACAAAAACCTTCTGGTCTCTGGCCTGATCTTCAATCAATGGGCCCTTTTTTTTTTCAGCTACCCGTAGGCTTATCCCAACAAACCTTTGTTTGTCAAAATCCTACTTTAACTCCTGTCTCTACTATCTTTGCCTTTGAGGCTTATTATTTTTATACAAAATAATCTGAACAAATATAGTTTCAGATCCTCAATCATCTCAACAAAATCCTCTAAATCCTCAAGGTCCTAAAATCTATATTTTATCCCTAAAAATCCTCATAAAATCATGGAACTAATTCTAACTTAAGATTTACAATCAATTTCTAAATCTTTCAATCCTTATGAATCTCAACTATCCTATTTCCCTCATGTTCTCCAATCATTCAGGAAAATTTACAAATTCCTCATAATATTAATATCTCTCATTAAAATCACTCAAAATATTAATAATTACATAAAAACCCAATATTATTTTGAAAACAAAAGACCCCTATGTTTATTAAAATACAAAGTATTTTCTTGAACCTAATGCCCCTGCATCAGACTCCCAAGGTTAAAAATAATCATGATCTCCTGATCATGTGCTTTTAGTCTTTGTCTTCTTGGATCCCACACTTTGTTCTTTAATTGATAATCTATTTCTGCTGTTGTTTGTTGCTTTTCTCCAAGTCTCCATAGTTTATGCTGCCTTGCTCCACTGGCTGCACTTTCACAGTCTGTTATTGTCTTTCTTTTGTTGCTGCTACTTCTTTTCTTTCCTGCTGATGTCTTCTTCTGAGACACTTTCATCATTATCCTTATTATCAGTTCAATTTCTCTATCCAATAAATATTCTAATTGCTAATTTCTTTCACTCCTTAATTGCTGAACTTCCATTCTTACTTGCTGAGCTCTTACTCTTGCTCCTGCTTCTGCTTGCTGAGATTTTACTTGCTGAACTCTTACTGCCACCCTATCATCCTTACCCTGTTGTTTTATACAACTAAAAACTTCTTCTTGATTGTCACTTATGACAATTTCCTTGCCTTCTTCCTTTAGCAATTTACTGGACTGGTACATGGTATAACCTTTACTGCTATCTTCATTCCCTTGCATCTACAATTCCCAATTTTGAAATTGAGATTTCTCTTCCTGCACTGAATTCTGATAATTCAACATAATTTCCAACAATTCAATTTCTTCATTCTATGGATTAAAAATTTCCATAGAATTTTCTTCCTTCTCTTTTATTTGACTGTCCAACTGTGTCAAATTTTCTCTAGCATCAGCAAAACCTAAATTCACAAAATAATTATTAAAATAAAAATCATAAGGCCTCAGTGCCTTTCTTTCCTCTACTAGCATTTCAGTATGCTGTTCTGAATTTTTCTCTTCTATCAGCACATCAGTATGCTGATTCATTCTCCTTAAAGATTCTTTGAAGAATTCTCAAGATTGTCAACAAGTCTCTCTTCCACATCATCTGCCTTCATGATGTCTCTCTGTTCTTGTCCACTGTAATGAAATCTATCTTCTGCAATCTTTTTATCATACTTTGAATTTTCCAACAAATATTCCAACAATGCAATTTATTTTTGGCATTTCTGAAGTATTTCATCATCATTTACAATCCCTGCATTCATATACAAATTTTCACTTTGAAAATTACAAGATTCAACAGTCTCAACTGTTGTTTCACATATCAATGTTTCAGATTGAATCTCTTCTTCTTCATTTGCAAGAAATTTTTCGTGTACTGTAACAACTTCAAATATAAATGCATCACTGCTTTCCTCATTCAAGAGACATTATTCATCATTATTCAATTCAGAGTATTTATCTTCTGAAAGATACTTTCCCATACTTTTGACAGCTTCAAAAGATTTCTCACCCTCTTCTACAAAACCTATAATCACATCACAATTATCAGACTAAAAAACACAAGGCTTTACATTATCCAACTGATTTGAACTTGTCCAACAGCTCAGGAAATCATCAATAAGTCCCTCTTCAGCAAGGTAAACTTTTTGCTGTCCTGAATCTCCATCATGATTCATAGGATCTTTCAAAGATCTGCATTCTTCATCTGTACCCATAACTTCACTCTGTTTTTCTTCATAAATGGAACTTCCATTTTTAACCCAGCTTCTCTGAGTTCTGCACATCCCAACTGTACACTCATCCTCTATTCAAGCTTTCTCAACTTTTCTGCTAACTGCATGTTCACTTGTTGTTTTCTCTTCTCTTGTAGCCTCTACCACTTCACTTTCTTCTTCAGGAGACAACCAATTCTCTGGTTTTCCTCTATGATCATTTTCAATTTATTAAATTGTTCTCTTACCTCAGCTAATTCTTTCTCATATTCTGCATCAGTCAACTGCTGCCTTATGCCATTTCCCTTGGCATCTTCTTTCCCCTTTCTTCTGTTGTGGTCTCTCTCTGAACCTCTGTTATCTCCTCTATGACTATCAGTAGTCATCTTCTTCTCCATGAGTTCCTCACTCATTCACCATGAGCTATACTAAGGCCTCTGCAATAACAAGTCCTCCTTGTTACAACTTACCTCACCAATCCTCTCCTCTGGATTTGGTCTTTTGGCAAACACTGGTCCTCTATCTTCTGGAACCTTTTGAGCATGTCTTTCCGCTCCTTCTAGGCCTCAACTCATTTGCAACTTCTAAGAACACAATTGTCATTTTTATCCAAATTCTGTTGAATTTCCTCAAGGTTCTGCCATATTATTCTTCCACTTAGAATCCTTTGTTGGATTCCTTCATCACTGCTCTTAAAGTTGTGATCTTCTTTTGCTGAGATTTTCTTCAACTTCTTGCAACCTGAATTCTGAAAACATATTATTCAAACCAGAGTTAAATAACATTCATCAACTCACCTTCAAGATCTCTGTGTGATCTTGCTTTACCTCTCATCTGCATTGTATCTCTATGTGCTGTAATCTGTCAGTTTCAAAATTTGATCCCTTTTCATTTTCTCCATTACACATGCATTCAATTAAAAAAATCTTGAACCTCAAAAAGAGCTATTTCCAGCTTTGATACCACTTGATAGCAGCCCAAGCTTCTAAACCCACATTCTCCACTGTAGATGCGTATAAGCATGTATTGTTTAGATTTCAATCCATAATAATTCCTAGATTTGGTCTAGCACTAATTGCGGAATCTCATCTTTTCAAACACATATAAAAATGCATTGTCCACTCTAGACCAAAAATCATTCACAAGCTGGGAAATTATTTTAAATGCGGAAGCTTACCATCTTTTTCAAGCCTATGGTTAAAACCATATATCACAAATCCATTATGATGTGCACTACATACATTAATATGCATTTTCGACCACAACTTTATGTCATTCGACATATCCAACTCATTCAAAGTTTAAAATTTGTTTTAAACTCTCAAGAATGTACATAAGTCAAATATTTGAGTCCACGTCATACCGACACACTTAATTGATATGCCTTATCAACCTTGATTAATATATCAGTGTTCAAAATATATATAGATCTCGGCTCACAATATATCACATCTCTTTTAAGATTCCCGATTCTATGGTTTAAACCCATTACCCATATAAATATTACTTATGGGTTCACAACTTCACATTTCATTCAAAAGTCGAAAAAGTTAAACTTTATGTTATAAAGTTATTAACCCACCATTTTGTCGACGCACACATCTCAATGCTCCATTTGCATATCAAATATGGTCACAGCTTCACCATACATACCTTTGCCACCATCGAATGGTTGACGATTACTTGCATTTCGACATGATGATCTAAAGACCATCGTATAACTAAAATGCACACTTTTTAATACTCCAAACCAACGTGAAACAAATGGTTTTTAATTACCATCCTTGCTATGTGTCGAAACATAATTTGATCGCGTTCAAAACTGATAAACCACTTACCATTTCAAAGCTACGCGAAACCCATTTAAGGTTTTGTAAAACCCATCTTTGCGCTCACTTACTTCATGGTTCTGCCTTCTCTATTTATGTCACGCTTCCACTGTGCCCTCGAAGTTCCATACCCTTCCAATTTAATTCAACTCTGTAAACGGAAATTTATTCTAATTCAATCTTTCGAAATTTTAATGTTGTTCCTTCGCACAGTTCTTTATGGTTTCATCGTTCTGCTTCCGGTTCTTCAATGTTGCTTACTCCACACAAATTAAAATCCGCTTCCTTGTTTCACTTTGCTATTGGCTCACAATACCGCTCCCTCATTTCGGAAAACAGAGATCTTTTCTCCATTATAGTTTCAACCTACAATTGCAATTAATCTCCATTCTGGCACCGCTTCGACCAGAACACCGGCCATCAATATAGATTCGTTGTGACTCTTTTAAACTTCGATTTCTGGTTTGAATGCAAATCAATGCATTAAACCTCCATTAAACTCGAAATAATTCCAGATCTTCAATTCATTATTCCATTGGATGTGTTTCTGATACATATGATCCAATGTGTCCAAATACCGAATTGAAACAAAACCAATTTCGCTCTTGTGTAATCGATCCTTTTAGTGATTGATGACTACAGCCTTATCTAGTCCTTTCAACCGCATATGTAATCCTTATGCCCTTCGCTTCAATTCATAATAATGACCTTATCTCGGTATTTCTATTGAAACACTCAATGGTAAACATAGTACCATTTCAAAACCCTATTATAGAGTTTTATTACACACTTGCTCTCTGAAACTCAAAGCATTCCTCATACATAATTAAATCAAACAATACACATATGATTTAGAAGTAAAATCCTTCATATATATACATGTAGTCAAATTACAAAAACCTTCTGGTCTCTGGCCTGATCTTCAATCAATGGGCCCTTTTTTTTTCAGCTGCCCGTAGGCTTATCCCAACAAACCTCTGTTTGTCAAAATCCTACTTTAACTCCTGTCTCTACTATCTTTGCCTTTGAGGCTTATTATTTTTATACAAAATAATCTAAACAAATATAGTTTCAGATCCTCAATCATCTCAACAAAATCCTCTAAATCCTCAAGGTCATAAAATCTATCTTTTATCCCTAAAAATCCTCATAAAATCATGGAACTGATTCTAACTTAAGATTTACAATCAATTTCTAAATCTTTCAATCCTTATGAATCTCAACTATCCTATTTCCCTCATGTTCTCCAATCATTCGAGAACATTTACAAATTCCTCACAATATTAATATCTCTCATTAAAATCACTAAAAATATTAATAATTACATAAAAACCCAATATTATTTTGAAAACACAAGACCCCTATGTTTATTAAAATACAAAGTATTTTCTTGAACCTAATGCCCCTGCATCAAGAGGCTCAGTATTTTATCTCAAAAATTAAAGTGCTCAGAATTTAATGAAACCAAAACGATAACGATTGGCCCGTCACAAGGAATCCAACGCAACTCGTTTTGTTGAAAATCAAGTTCGGATGAAGGAGTTATGGTTTGCTGATCGCCGTTCAGAACAGACAAATTTTTATTAAAAAATTGTAGAACAGGGGTTGTAGGTGAGACCGAGAAGGATCAGGTTTTGCTTTCAACAACTATCTTTCAACAAGAATAGGAATGAAAAATCCACCTAGTAGCCATGGAGTAGTACAAATTGCGTTTGAAAATGTAGAAATTATATAACTAATATGTTATATGTCCAAGATTCTCCTAATCACACACTATTTTAACTTCATGCACAATACAAAATCTATTCCACCTTTGATCATCACACGCGGAAATGAAATCAATTGCAATGCACACATGAAACCATAAAAATTCACACACATTAACACAGTTGTTTAACGGGAAAGCCTGAAGCTGAAAACCCCAACTATCTGTATATAATATATGTCATAGAGATCATGTAATCCTCTTGGTGATCATATCAAGCTCTGATGCAATACAATCGTTACACACTAATGGGCTACGTCCCAGCAGATCATGCACCAATCTTTGCCACCTTGCTTTGCCTCTGCAGCAACAATCCTGTTGAGAATGGCTTTGAATGAACTCGAATTGCTCCGACCTTGCTCATGCAATCCTCACTAAGCATCTCCTTGAGTGTTGGATGCAATCAACTTGATCCACTATAGTCTGGCCCATATAGGATACTTGCTCTTTCACCTACCTCTCCTTTGGTGTCCATGATGTGTCCACCTTGTAGTTAATGATGTATTCTTCGGTTGATTAATGTAGATTAATATTTAATTAATTTAAACCTCTCACTAGGCTATCAATCGGATCATTAGATGCAACTGACTCAACTAAGTCTAAGCGAGTTAAAGCGAACACAACTCCACCAACTACTTCTACAACTCAAACTTGCTCTGTGTGTCACATGAGCTTCTCGTTGAATTCCTCCATGCAATAGCTCCAGGTAACCCTTCGAAATAAGCGTAATTCCTTACTGTCGACTTGTGCCACATCATGCACTTAATTGAAGTGCTCCAGAGAATAAGATAATGTTTAGAGTTAAAATATTATTAAGAGCTAATAATATTAAACATATCTATTTTTAGACTGGCAATCTAAAAATAGATTCCGCACAATATGTCTAAAAATAGAAGTCCATCTATTTTTCCAACTTGACCAACCATCCACAAATAGCATCCTGCAACTCATAGAATATGATCGACATGTATTAAAATAGACTTTGCGCCAAAAATCACCTGTGTGGGCCCCACCTAGTGTAGGTGATTATTTTCCAACTAGGATCAAGGATGATGTTTCAGGATGCCTCCTTCACTATTTCTTGTTGCAATCTTCAACATAAGACTGGAAAATGAGGAAAACAAGTATATTTTTTCGAAGGTAGCAACCATGATTTCCTCCAAAAATTCTAGAGATTTCTGAACAAGAGCGATTGACGGTTGAGGTTGTATTGCAGAAATGAAGCGGAAGATGAATGGTCAAGATTGAATCACAATATTACTGTGATAGATGGATGGTTGTGAAGCATATCGCATTCAGTTGTGAAACATTTCATCACATATCGCACTTGTCTATAAAAATTTCATTGCATATCACATTTGGTGAAAGGAGCCTTGGGAATGCGATGAGGAGTCATGTGTTGACTTGTTCTGCGATTTGCGATGAGCCGAGATTGCGATGAGACAAGATTTGTGATGCCATATTTGCAAAGGAGTATTGTGAAGAGAATATTCAATATTCGAAAGTGACTGTGATGCAATCTGTGGAGATTTAAATGCGTTAAACTGTGTATTAATACTATAATTTGTGGTTATGTTATGTTAATCCGACATAACGAATAAGTGTGGGTTAGCGATAAACGCGCTTAACCCCACTTAAACACCACTTATATTAACATTAAGTGTGTATTCATCTTGGCAGAAGATATGGCGGACTTGCCAAATGCGGAGAAGCTCCACATTTAGTGGAGTTAACTGGCGGACTTCCAAATTTGGTGGAGGAAAACTAGGGAAAATTAGTTTTTCCATAACTAAGGCAATATTCGACCAAATTGGGTGAAAATATAGTCATTCTAGACATATTTTGATGTTTTGGAGCCATTGGAATAGGTTGTAGAGGCAGAAGAGGTCATCTACACAGGTTTTTGTTGCCGTGAATATTTTTGAAGCCTAGGGCCACCAGGAGGGAAGGCCATGCCCAAAGCATCTAGTAACCAAGTTGAGTAAAAAAATAGTCGTTTCTGATAGATTTTGATGTTTTAAAATCGTTGGAATATGTTACAAAATCATTTGATGCATGTAAATTTTTTTTTGAGCAAATTTGACCTAATACAGAGGCCCAAGATATAAAGCTGGACCAAGGAGATGTAGCCCAGGAGGGGAAATCCTTCATAAAAACTCTGTTTTATTGTATCAGTTTGTGTGGTTTGTTGTCATTTATGTTGCTGCTATTCAACACTTTAAATTCATGCTTTATTCTTTCAAAAACACTCATAAAATTCAATTTTAATTCCTCTTTTGACACACATAAGCAACAACAGAACCTACACATAAAGTATAAGATAAGTGAATAAGTTTTATATTTGAAAATAAATTTAGCAGAAGAATAACTAACATTCAAATTCAGATCAATTTGGTATCAGAGCACTGGTTGAAAGTCAAGGTTATTTTCTTCATAATTGCTTGAATTTGTGATGCTGACAAGGTTTAAGGTGCAGAAAGGTGAAGGGAAGTTGTTGGTTGCAAGTCCTGAGATTAGGACCAGAAGAAGGAGATCTGAAAGAGCAGCATCCTCACCCAAAATTCCACACATAGATGCACTTTAAGAACCTCAAGTTTTGTCTCAAGAAGCTGAGATTGAAGAGGTGCAATTTGTACAAGAAGTTGAGTTGATTGAAGAGGTACAAGCATCAGAATTTGAGCTTGAATCCTTAGCCATTATGTCAGGTGTTGGAGAGACTCATGGAAATTCAGAAGAAGAGGATTTCAAGAGAGACTTCAAGGAAATTTAGAGAATGGTTAAAACCATGCTTGATGCATTCATTGGAGAAAGAGCGGGAGGAGGTTTTAAGCCTCCATATGGAGAAGGAACTTCAAATGGTAAGAAGGATGAAGAGAAGAGTTCAAAGGGAAGCAGAGGAAATCCACCTCCACATCCACCATCTTCGTCATCCTCATCATCCCCATCTACATCATCTTCCACTTCCACCACAAATACCACTCACACTCACTCAAAAGCAACAACAGGAAAAACTTCATTACTCAAATTGGACATTAAGTTTGAATTACCCATGCACAATGGTGAGGTAAATGCAGAGAGGCCTGAAAATTGGATACGTCAATTGGAGGTGTATTGCAGAATTTAAAACCTTCATGAAGACGACATAAAGATACAGTTGGTTTTATTAAGGCTAGAAGGAGTTGCACTAGTTTGGTGGGAAGAAAAGACTCAAGAGGAAATGCAAATCCATGGTAAGATATCCATTTCTTGGGTTGATTGTATTTCTTCCATTAAAAGACAGTTTTATCCATTAGCCTATTGAAAAAAGCTATTATGAGTTGGAAATTTTTTAAGCAACTCAAGGGTCAAACAATTCAGGAGTATACCCAGGAGTTTAGAAAGAGAGCTTGGTTGCTAGGAATACATTCGAATTCCCAAGATACACTATTGAAATACTTTGGGGGTTTACATTCCTATTTGAAGCATACTATTCTTATGTTTAACCCAAGAAATTTATATGAAGTTTGTGTACAAGCAAAACACTTGGATGCAAGGGAAAAACAAAACACAGACGAGAAAGGAGAAAGTGAGGGTAAAGGGAAATGAAAGTTTTATGGAAGAGGAAAAATAAATAGTTTTTTAAAAAGAGAAAAGGAAAAAATCACATGCAAAAAATTCTCAAAGACTGGCCATGATGAAGACCACTACTGGAAAATTCATCCAGAATTGAAACCAGATAGACTGAAAGCCAAAGAGAAGGGAAAAAATGTTGCTATAGTTGAACATGACTTAGGGTCAGATTCAGGAGATGAGACAAAAATTATAGCCATGGGTTTTAAAGGTAAACATGTTGCAAGCACTAATACATAAAATTGTTCAAATGATACTCATGATGAAGATACAAGAATATAACTTTTCCATATTAGAGTTGTCTCTAAACATACCAAGATTGATACACTTTTTGATAGTGGGTCACAAGCTAACTTGATTTCCGAAGATTTGGTTAAGCAACTAGGCCTTGAAACTATTAGACATCAAAGACCATATCCTTAGGGTTTGATATGCAAGAATGCAAACTTGCACGTTACAAGGAAGTGCTTACTAAGATTCGCCATCAACTCAAACTTTCTTGATGAAGTTGAGCTTGATGTGTTGCCGCTTGAAATATTAGGTATTGTATTGGGAAGTCCTTATTTGTATTATAGGAAAGATGTATTTTATCTCCATGAGAACAAGTACCACTTGTTTAAGGATGGTATTGAGTACATAATTAGAGCACATAAAAAGAAGACATGTTTGTTTCTTATGCATGCAAGTGAAATGAAGAGGATAGTGAATGCAATTCAGAACTTGACATTGTTGATGATAAAAATATATATATATGTTGAATAAAATTTTTCAAAAATATACTTACATTTTTATGAGTTGTTTTAGGGTGTTAACATGTTGCCTTTTAAAGGAGGTAAAAAACATTTGCAATAGTCAACATCAGTGTTGAGCGGTGTTGGAAACAAGATGTCGGTGCAAGCCAGTGCAAAGGTCAAAGAGAAAGTAACAAAGCAGCTTGGCGAAGAAGGCATGGGTTCCACAAATTCTTATTTCTAGTTTCCAAAAGGTACATGGAAATGGCGAAGATACTTGGTCAAGAGTTGACGCAAGTACAAGGAAAACACAATTAAAAGTCACCATGGTGACAGTGTGCAAGGTGAGAAAGTTTCTAAGTTTTCTTTGATTGTTGACCAAGGTAGGAACAATATCCTTCCAGCAAATTTAACCATCTATCTACGGTGTCTGCATCTATCTGGTCTTCAAATGCGAGCATGTCTAAGTTAACTTGTACCTTAAAAGGAGTGATGCCTCCATAGTGGCTACCATATGAAGATGTGTCGCTTGTGTGCAGTCATTGAAGGATCTCGACAAAGTTATGCATCATTGCGTTCCTTTTTTGCTAGAGGGCCTCCTCAAGAAATATTTTGAAAGGATATCATGCTACCTTGTATTTATTTTCTTTCTCCATGGGAGGCCATCAGGGTTTGCAAGGTTGATCTCGCAAAGGTTCAATGAGTTCAATCCCTAACTCCATGTACGTTGACCTTGTTGGGGACATGCAAATAAAAATAGAGAAAGAGTAGACGGCTTTGATACCACTAATCTAGAATTATGCAAGAACACACTATGATACAAATATAAACATAAATAGAGAGATGTAGCAAAATTATAACTTCATTTCATTAATATAAAAGAACTGAAATATGCTTACATACAGAATGGAAATAAACTAGCTCGACCGATGGTAGCTTATCTTTGAGAAGATATGTGGCACCTACATGCCTTTGAATCGTGTTACAATGAGGTTCAAGGGCATATTTATTATTTATAAACTTTGTAAAACATTAAACATCTAAAAATATAACCCTAAGAGATGAATCACCAAATATGTGGGCCCCGTTGGGGTAAATTGGTACATCAACTTCCCACGGTCGTAACTTTGGCACATGATCTCCGTTTGATGTGCACAATACCTCATTAGAAATATCTATATGAATAATATAACTTTCGACTGCAAAAATTTAAAAAATATTGTTGTTTTCCCATTTTCCAAAAAAACGTCGTTTAGGGGCTCAAAACGGCTCTTGAAGTTCAGGACCCAAAAAACTGCCAAAAATAGTAAACTGTGCTACAATTAAGGAAAGTGAAAAACTGAAAGAAAAAATGGTGGGGGTCTAAGTGGAATAGGCGGGTGGCCACCAAATATCCACCTCGATCATGTCCCTTAAGCATGCACAAGTGAATCGAGGGATTTGAATAACGGACCTCCTCGCACATAATACTTCATTTGCATGACCATCATTAGTTGAGCTGCCCCGAGAGACTCTATCCATTCTTAATATTATATAAATATAATTTTTAAATATACTAAAAAAATGGTAATTTTTATATATCTTATATTTATTATTCAAGTGACGTGTAAACATAAATTTATACGATATAATATTTAAAAGATAATAATTCAGTGCAATATAGATTTATTATACCATTATAGATTTATCAAGCTTTCAAGAGGGATCAAATTTCTTAATATATAATCATTTTTTTTAGTGAAAAACTTAGGAAAAGTTTGTAACTCGAAAAATTGGATTCCTCTTGATTAGATATTTAATAGTTGAAGAGTTAGAGTTAAGATGAATCTATATTGATTATTAATCATATTGCTATTATTTGTATAAAATTTACATCTTTAATGTAAAAATAATTTTAATTTTAATTTTACTACAACTTTTTCACATGTCTTATAATTATTTTAATTTTGGATGACAAGTGCAGGAGGGGTCATTTTTTTTTTAATCTTAGTGGACAAAAGGAGGATATGTATTAATGGATTCTACTAATTATAATCTCCTAATCCAACCTTGAATATTATAATATCATAATCTAACTTGAATATACTATATATGCCACCTTATGTTGGCCATCATTTACTCCAATTCACTATCAAAATAAAATAAAATAAAAATTACATTATTCTAAATTCCAAAAAAAATTATATTATTGGTAACAATAATTCCAAGTTGACCTTACCTTAATTTATAATTAATGTAATCTTTAATCTTTAATAATAAATCAAATTGAATCTATTTATATGAATGTTCAAATCCTTCTTTATCTCCAATGACTATATCCCTTCTGTAGTGGCCATGTTCTTATGATATTTATTCAAGGCTCGACACTCTTCCTATCGTCAATTAAGATTTCTGTCCCTAAATATGGGCGAAGTGTTCACCTGAAACGTTTGATATCATTGAGAATACACAGTTGTCCATAAATCTTCAACATCATCATCAAATTGAAAAAATCACTCTAATTGGGGATTCACGAATATTATAAGGGTTTTGGTCATGGATTGCAGGCCCAAGGATGTGTAACTAGTTATTTTTTTGTCTCGAATATAAGGATTGATGACTAAATATCAATGAATTTCATTATTTCATGTTCTAAAAAGTTTTAATAAAGAGGTAGATAGCTTGGCCAACCAAGCTTGAAAAAGGGGTTTGTGGTCTTTATGTTTAAATCTCACCTCATCATTGAATCCATCCCATGAGAAATACCATGGTAAATATTTAGAGCTTAAGAATCGTTAGGTTCTAGTTTGATCGTCAGAAAATGTTTCGGGCTAGGTGTTGGACTAAGTGTTATGTTTTGGTGGGGCTGCTTTTAGTTGGTGTCATTTGGGGAATTTCATAGGTTTCCATTTATTTTCATTTTGATTGCCATATGATGGTATTATGTGGTCTTCGCCCTTTGGTTGTGAATTTTTTGTTATGCATGTGTGTTCTCCGAGTATTATTGTGGGACTAGGCCCTTGAGTCAAGGTGGAATGATTGGAATTTAGTTTTATTTGGTAATGAGCTTCATCATCGTGCCGGGGCTATGAAATATTTTTTTTGGTAGTATGTTGTTATCGTTCTATGATTGTGGAATATTGATGGTGGGATTCTTCATTTCAAATAGTAACGTGGGCCTGGGCTCACTGGGTTGGGTGGAAGGCTTTGTTGGTTTTTTCTTGGTTTTTGATTTCCTCTTTGAATTTTGTCATTTCTTGTTTGATGCCTTTTGTTTGTGCCGGATATTGTATTTTTAGGTTTGAAAACTTCCATTTTCTGGTCTTAATTCCTATGGTTGTTTCTTATAGTGTTAAATAATTGCTGAGCGTTCTTAGTCAGGACTTTGATAGGACAGTTATGGAACTGGAAAAGATGTTTGAAAGCTTGAAGAGTGACAAATAAATTAATTAGGAAAAGCTATTTGAGCAACTAGAGAGGCTTATTTCTTTGGAATCCACCTTGGATGATGTCAAGCAAAGTATCTGGGGCTAATCTGTTGATCCAGATAGCCCAAGTTCATAAAAAAGAATAATCATCTATGGCTTCAGCAAGCACCTCTGCAGGCAAGTCTAACTCAGCTCATGGGTTGGAAAAAGTCAAAAGTAAGGACATATTTTGTTAACTGATAAGTGCATGTTCAAATGTTTTTTGTTCTTAGGTACATTTTGGAAAATTATTGCATATAGATATTAAATTATGGTATCGACTGATATAAATACCGAGGCAATATAGTTTCAATTTTCTTGGAGAAGCTTACAACTCCCACACTTCATCCTCAATCTAGCCACTTTGTAACCTTGCAAGTCCTCTTTTTACAAATAAAAATATACTATTCAGTTTTTTAAAAATGTAAAAAAAATAATTTATTATTTTTAATGTGGTATGCATAGCATTGATTATACATACATACACACACAAACACACACGCACACACACACACACACACACACACACACACACACACACACACACACACACACACGCACACACACACACACACACACACACACACACATATATATATATGACTTAGACAAAAATTATTATAGATATTTTTATTATTATATATTTATCAATTAAATTTAAATATGAAGTTCTAAAATATAGTGATTACTAATATGAATCATTATTTTAAATTATATGACTTTTTATATAGATACTATTTGTTTTTGTTTTTAATTATATGTTTATTAATTATTATTCTAAAGTTTCTATATATTTATTAATTACGCTAGGGATTTTCTGGAACGTGCACATGGAGGGAAGATTGTTTATCAGTTGGGTCAAAGTTTTAGAGATGCACTTCGACAAAATAAGTGCTCAATGCAAATAAGAGGAGTTCCAAACAACAAGTCTGTGTTGGCCCCTATGTGATTCATGGCTCTTATTAAAAGGCATTGTGGTGGAGTGTAGGGTGGTTATATGGGGGTTGTCTAAATTCCCTCAATGCTCTTCTCAAGTTTTAACACTTAGATGCACTCATATTGGAGTAAATATGAGCAAAAACATCATACACCTTTCGATGTTGGGGCTACTAAACTGGATCGAAGAATCAATTTTCTCCAACAAATTTTCGAGGGTGGGTACATATTTGTATATCGACATCTACATGTTCTCTCACCAACTTACTATTATGTGAATGTTGATAGAGGTATTGATCCAGGGCATTAATTTCTAAAGAAGGGGGATCTAACCCAAAAAATGATTGGTTTGGAGAGTCGTCAAACATATCTAGATATGGAGTTTCAAAAAATATCACATATGATACTTTACTATTTGACAACAACTACTTAAGGAATTTCCTTCATAAAAATATCTTGGAGTAGATATCCATCACAAGATCAATTGGAATTATAGCATTGAGAAACAGATGAATGGAGGATGGAAAGCTTTCTATGGGGTTGGAAAAAATTGTAAGTTGGCAGATATTTGGATATGGATTAAAAAAATCTCTTCTTTGAGACTCTCATCCCTCCTATTGTAACCACCCCTCCCATATCTACCCACTTTCACCATTCTGCTAGGGAAAACATTAGATGACAACTACTATGAAATGAATTGAACTCCTATATCACATTAAGGAAATATATTTGGCAAAAAGAAACCTTACTGACCTTCCTCAGAAGCTACAAGACTCACAATAGATAAACAACCACTCTAGGTGCCCAAAACCTGAGTTAACTTTTCTTTTCAGTGATCTGGACTCCTAGTCGCTTGCATAACAAGAAAATCCAGCGACTGTAACCATCCAGTGACATGGATAACTCTGCCTCCCAATGACTACAATATAGATTTCCCAGTTCTGAGCATGTGAACCTGGAATCTGAGCCACTTTTTTAGGCTAGTATCCAGAACTTTGCCCAAAACTTGATAGAAATTTCCAGAATGATGAATAACACATGGAAAAAATACATTAATGAAAAACTTGGTCAATAAATTGACCTAACCAGGCCTAATAATGATAGAAATTTACTCAAACATGTTAGTGTCTAAATGTTCAATGATCAAATACTCTCTTTCAGGTTTATTTGGTAGTGGTCCTTGGTCAAAATTTTATGTTTTCAAATACATTCTCAAATAAATTTTGTTCACTAAATGTTTTCTAGGTTTGATGCTGCTCCCTTCACCCATTCATGGTCATCATAAATTTCAAGGTCATATCATTCATCATCATCCTAGGGTCATAGATCGGCCAACTTACCCTCATCTAGGTTATGGTCTAGGCTTCTTTTGTTTCACCATCATAATGTCCAAATCATTCCATGAAATAAAGGCAAATAAATGGTCATTGTCATTAGTTAATCACCTTCATTGGGAGTTATCAAAGATAGGAAATAAAGTAAAAGGTAGTTTTCCCTTTTTCAAGAAGTATGTTACATGATCAAAGTTTTTCAAAAATAATTTTTTCTCAAAGTGCTTTTGATTTCACTAAAGACAAAAAACCAAAGGTTGTGAGTTATAAAGGGAAATGAAGATTTTTGAGTTCATTTCATCCTTTGGTTTTGAAAATATCTCCTCTTTCATTCTCACAACTCTCCACAACCATCAAAGATTGAAGACAACCAACAAGAAACTGACAAAACCACCCTTCGCTATGCTTATTCTCCTCACTACGCTTCTTGGGCAGCCACACTACTCTTTTGGCAGTTTGCTACACTTTTGCCTTTCAAGCTCCAAAATCCATCAAAAGGGTCAATTCAACATTTCTCAAGGTTCAGGTGCTCCTAAGTCAGTAAGTGAGCATCCCTCACCTTTCATTCAAATAAATTTATTTAGCAAAGGGTGGATTCCCTCTTCTAGGGTTTTCAACTACATTTTTAGATTTCTTTCATGTTTGACTTGTTTCAACATAAAAAACCTAGTTCCATCCTTAATTTTAGAAAATTAAATATTACAGAGCAATGCAACACATAAAATATGCGAAAAATAAAAGCACACAAAACACATAAAACTAGAGAGACACAGATATACGTGGTTCACCCAGTTTGGGCTATGTCCACCCCGAACAGCCAGTCCTTCCTTTCTATTATCTAGCAAAAATGAAGAGACAAACCCTATAGCAGATCCGCTGTAATATTTTCTGTTCTTTCACATTCTCCTTCTCTGTTTATCGCTCCGAGAATACACATACAATGCACAGCCGCAATACAATGCCCTCATAAAAGCGAGGGGTTGCCTTCTAGGGCGAAAAACCCTAATCTAAACATAACTTCTATCGTCAGATCATTTTCCTAATGAATGGCCCAGATTGACTAGAAATTACTATACTTTTACAAGGCAATTTTACATCTATTTTTAGCTTCAGGGGCGCTGCCCCCGAAAACCCTCGCCAGGGGGGGGGCTCCGAAAAGCGCTACCGCCCCCCTGGACCCCCCATGACAGCAATTAATTACGGGCGGCGTTGCCGCCCCTTTTAAGGTATAGGGGTCCAATGTTGTGATAAAAAGTAAACAAGATAATTAGGCTCCACACCCAACACTTAATAAACTTAAAACACAACTCATAAACCTTACTTAATCACTCCATAGCATTCATACCTCTCATTGCAACCATTTTCACTCAAACCCTAATTCTCACTACACTTTTGTAGATAAACTAGGTAAACTCTGTGTTTTAACCCTTTTGCCACCTTTCCCATACCCATTTCTAAAATTTTTACTTGCATTGTGTTGCTAACTCACCATCCTGCTTTCCCAAATTTTTAGGGATTTTTCCTTAACTCCATTCCATCTCATTTTTGTCCCTAAACTCACTATATCACCATCCTCTGTTTTCAAAATTTTCACCTTCCCTTTCCTTCACAACAAACTAGGGTTTTATTTTGCTGACAAACATCATGGAAGGTGAGAAGAGAAAGCCTAACAAAGGAGACCATCATTCCATATTTGAGCCATCTAATTTGTAGGAGATCAATGCTTCTCCCTATCAAGAAACCCTTTGAAGACAGTGGTTGTTTAAGATTTTGTGAAAGAGTTCAAGAGGTAGGTTGTTACACTCAATTGACACGCCTTTTTGCCACCAGATTTAAGAGAGATAAGGCTAACGTAGCAGGAATTGAATTCACTATATCAGCAGATGCTATAGCCTCAGCAACAGGTATCCCGAACCATGGAGAAATCTAGTTCAAAGGGATGGATTTGGACATCGATAACTATAAAATTTTCTTAAAACCACATTACAAAGATGCTCCTGAACACATCTTTCACTTCAGGCATTTACTTGACAGGTATGCCCCTTTGATATAGCTAATCATGAAGTATTTTACATGTTAAGGGAGGTTCTCAAGATTTTACTAGTACCACATAAAGCTATTGATGCATTTGACTGCCACCAAGCCACTCAATTTGCCTCATTATCTATTCAGGAGTCTAGTCAAAATGACTGAAAAAGTACAGACTAAAGGCAAAGATCACCACACTAATTTGTTCCACCATGGTTTGGTCAAGGTTATAGTCTTACATCATCTCTCAGAAATCAATATGTCTTGGGAAAAATTCATGAAGTCAGTTAATTTTATTCCTACTACTAGTCCAACCATCATTTAGAGCATACCATCAACATCAACAAAGCCACAAGAGGTTGGCTCTTCACGCAAATCAACATAAGTTCCAAAGATGCCAAGGGATGAAGTCACTCAAAATTATGAGAAGGGTAAAAGGATGGGTTTTTCTCCTATGATTACCAAAGGTGTGATTTCACCTAAACCTACATCTAAGCAAAGAGAAACCATGGAGTAACCACCTATGCGTGAGAGCGAGTCACACTTGCAAAAACATGAGGAGTAAGCACCTTTGGAGGTTGAAATGGAAGAGTAGGTGGAAAACAAATCAATTGAGGAGATAATCAAAGAAAATGATGTAGAGATAACAGAGCTCAAGGACATCATCTCAAGGGAAAATTTCATGATAACATTCCTACAACAAGAAAATATGCAATTAAAGGTGAAACAACTGCTCCAAAGCAAACCAAAGGTAGATCTTGAGGAAGAAAAAGGTAAGGGAAAAGCAGTGGTATATGTTGATCATTTTGAAGACAAGGAGGCTAAAATAAGGCCAAGGAAGTCAAGAGCAAGAGGATTAACTAGGCAAAATGAACAAGAAACAGAGTTATCTCCTCCATTAGGTCAGCAAAGTTTTGATGATATGATTGTTGCTGAGATTGAGCAAGACAAAGAGTTATAGCTTGATAGGGTGAATGAGAATCAATATAATCTCTTGAATAAGGTAGAAAGAAACAATAACCTCCAGATGCATATGGTGAGAAACTACTTCACCAAGAACCAAATTGCCAAAATCAAGGTTAAAAATTTGAAGAAAAAGCTTAAAGAAACCCTAATTAAGCTAAAGGAGAAAGACAAATTGGATTTGCTAGCTGAGGCATATCTAGCTATCTAGATCATCATTCAAGGATGCCATGGACCAAAATTCAACAAATTTTGATAATTTTTTTCATTTTTTGAGATTTTTGGCAAATTTTGGAAATTTCACCCGTGCAGAAGCATTGCGTAGCCACAAGACACTTTTCCTCAGAGGGTCCAATGAAGGTTTTCTCTACATGGATGGATTTTTATTGGATTTTTCATTCCAGATATGGTCTTGGTTTTTCATAATTCCTCCTAGTTTTGCAGAAAAACCCCCAAAACACCCTCTTTTTCATGCTTTTGCCACTGTTTTTCACTGCACACTACGCTTTTGGAGTAATATAGGAAAAATGAAGTTTTGAAGGCCTTGCAGGAGGTATTTTATCAGTTTTAAGGTTGGGTTGGCTAGAGAACATGCAGGGATACCTTTCCCAATCTTCAGATCAGCAAGAAAATGCCTTAAAGCCACCTAAAAACACCCTCCAAGTCATGTGATGCTTCCGCTAAAAAACACGACGCTTCTGTGTGACACATAAAACTTCTGTCTTGGATGATTTTTGGATAGGTTTCAGTGCAAAATGATCAAAATATAGAAGTTACAATTGTCCCATCAGCTGTTTTGTAGATAAGGAAGTCTATTTATGCCCCCCATTGTTGAGGAATCTTGTAATTACTTAAGGAGACAAAGACTCCTAATTATTAGCTAAATTTGTGGGGACTGTTTCTAACTTCCTTAAATCTTAGGTAATGACTCATTAGGTGAATTTATGATGTATTTTGGATCAGATTTCGACCCAATGAGGTGACATCTTTTCTATTTTCTATATTTACTCCAACTCAAGTCTTTTTAGAGGTTGGATAGTTGATATTGCAGTTATGGAGCTTATGGAAAATATTTTACAATGAAATCAGAGACATGTTGCAACTATAATTTTGGGACTCCAATGGTATGATTATTAGCATTGTTTTTTTATCTGTAACACCATCAAGTTTAATTTTTATGCTTCCATGAAATAATATGTATGCTTCTATATGATAAATCTTATGAGTCTATAAACATAATTCTTTCTTTTTGTGCTCTGTTTTATAATATTTTCATAAATTTTCTCTACTTCCTCTGATGAATGAAGTCATGTAATATGCTCATTCTAACTCTCTCTTTTCAAACCATATACCACAATGACAATATTAGTATGTTTTTTAAGTATACCTACCTGGCCTCATCTTCATCTCTGCAACTGTTCATTTGAAATCAAACTTTGAAAACCTAGACCTAGTTCCTAGGTTAACACTTCCTATTCGGAAAAATTTAAGACAAAACCCTAATTCACTGAGCTTATATCTAGCCTAAAATAATTTTCTTTCTAGTCACCTCATTGACCGTGAAATTTAAATTGAGAGAGCCCTCTCTGGTTTGGTAGGGCTAGCTACTGAATCTAAATATTGGTTTGAGGTTACCTCCTTCAGTCTCCTTTCTCAGCCTTGGGAAATAGAGGGAGTGATAACAACACACATTGACAACATGAAATATATAGGTTATGAAGGAATATATGAACATAGGGGTCTCATGCCTATTTTAAAATCATCAAGAAGGTCTAATTCCATCTCATAATAGCTTTAATAGCATCTATTATGTCATGCATTCAAGAACCATTCATTTACCAATCAAAACATTATAAGAGCCATAACTAGAATTTGTCATAAAACCATGCTTATACCAAACATATAACTAGAATAATAACAATGATATAACAACCATCAAAGACACATCATAAAAAGTACATTTACTCATAAAATATAAGAGGAAAATATATCTTATTCACATATGCAAAATCCAACCAATTCAGGGACTTCCACATACCACTCGACCATAGATTGGTTGAACCAAATATTTCTTTCAGCGAATCACCCCCTTTACATATTCCAAGCATGAATGTGGGACTCATAACAAAACAACAAAAAATCCTTAGGCTTTACAACAATCCTGCCAAAATCGGTCAAGGGATTACTAGGCCTGAAACAAGCACCTACACAACCAGGATTTAATCTTGCCATTATTGGTCAAGGGAATCCTACGCCCAAACATAAAACATACACTACTAAGATTTACTGCAATCCAAAAAAACCCATCAAGGAATTAGTAGGCCCTGAACAAGCTTGGATGCCTTTAAATTTCTTACCAATACCTTGAGAAATTTTCCCGTATCCAACCTCAGGCTTTATCTCAATCCCGCCAAAAATGGTCAAGGGATTCCTAGGCCTTTGGGATTTTTCTTGGCACCACCTCACTGTTGGGTGTGTGTTATATTCTGTGGACCCTGAATTAGACGGGCATACCTACCTATGGTTTTGTGCATGAGTTTAACACATGGTTTTGGGAATGATGGTT
Source organism: Pinus albicaulis (assembly GCA_034641835.2). NCBI lineage: Eukaryota > Viridiplantae > Streptophyta > Pinopsida > Pinales > Pinaceae > Pinus > Pinus albicaulis. The sequence goes on along the minus strand of CM076581.1, from coordinate 121,320,651 downwards.
TTCTGTCTATGGTATTTTGTAGATTTGGTCAAGGGAACTATGTTTATGTTCTAATCCATGGTTAACGGATTGGGGTTTATGAATGCTTCAACATGTATGTATATGTGTTGTTACATTGAAAGGAATATAATGAAAAATCAAGATAGTAGTCTCGGTTTTGGGATCTAGGGGAAAATATATGTGTATATTTGTTTTATGTTTTATGCTCTCACTATTATTTATTTTATGTTTTAAGAATTTGTTTGCAGATAATTTCTGTACAGGGTTAAAACCTACACTCACCTAATTAGAAAACCATCTGAAAATCCAAAGCTAAACCAAATGAAAGAACCCCATTGTTACACCATTTTTTGGTCATCTAACCTATTATCATTAGATGAACCCAAGTACACCATGTAAGACCAATTTTACCCTAAGTAAAATTTCTTTCACTATGCGAAATAACTTAGTAAAACACCTTTATTAAGTTGTTTGTGGTCCAAACAGGAAACCCCAAAAGGAAATAATAAACAAATCTATATTTGTTTATATTTCCTAGTCATATTTAACCCAAAACAAGGAAATCAATTATATAAATCCTTATTTATTTGATTATTTCCTAGGAATAAGTTATTTAAATCCTTATTTAAATAATATTCCTAGTTAAATTTGACTAAATAATTTATAAATATTTAAATAAATAAATATTTATCTAATTATATTCCCATCATTTCCTTAAAATAATAAATAAATCATTTATTTATTTATTATTTATAAATAAAGGAATTGACCCAAGTCAAAAATCCTTTTCCCTCCAACAAATATAATAAAATATTCCTAAAGGGTGGTTCTAGAATTCGATTAATAATATTTTATTCACGTACCAATTTCTAGACCACCCTAATATTTTGTTATAAATAGAAGGGTTTTCCCCATTCATTAGTCACCTTTCATTGCATTAGATCACTCTAGATCTATACTCTTGGTCACATTTTCCATTTTTGCCTTGTGAGCTCCAATTGAGTTTTATGTTTGTCTGGGTTTTCTACACCAACGAGAGAGAGAAATTTTAGACCTGAAATGCTGAGGACTTTCAAGAACCCATCCCATTGAGGAGAACCAGAAAACAGCTTTCTTGTTTTCCTCTCAGGTGCCCCTTTTTAATATAAAAAAATTCTTTCAAATATATCGTTTTTGTCTTGTCTATTGGATGCATGGAGCCATATTTTATTTTTACTGCTTAATGTCTTTTATGCTTAGATTTGGATTTGTGCAGCATTATTTGGATCAACTAACTGCAGACTTAAATATATTTGCAGCCATAATTGATGTTAGGGCTATTTGTTTTAAGTAGCTAAAGTGGTCTTTTCCGACGAAAGATTCATACTAACACCCATCACACCATGGATATCCAAAAATGGAAAAGCCAAGTTGAAACCATTATCATACCTAGAAAAACCCATGCCAATGACAACAAGTGAACCAATTACAGACATACATGTACCATTCATGCCAAAACTAAAAAGGAAATCATACATGTAACTCGATACCTGAAAAGCAATCTCGTTGTAGCCGCTTGATCCAATTTTCCCTTGCTTGATCCTTGTTTTCCTTTTCTTTATTGTCCTTCCCTTTTCCAATACTAGAGTTCCCCAAGAATGCTCTAAGTGTGCAATAGTATGAAAGAGAGAGAGAATAGAGAGAGAGCTCCAACCCAAAATTGTCAAAAAGTTGTGAACTGATCATCATAAGCCTTTTTATCATTGGGGCCTCTATTTTTTTCAATTTACTCTATTTTTCCTTCAATTTACTCCTCACATGCAACCTATGACCTTTCACCTTCCTCTTCTCCTATTTTCCATTATTTTCATAAATAAAATGCTAATTAATGCCTCTTTCCATTTTCAAAGCCTTTGCGAATACCTTTTCCAATTTCCTTAGCCATAATAAATCAAATGAACACCCACTAGGATGTTTTGCTCAACGTTCAACTTGGAATATGTCTCCCAATAGGATGTTGGGTTTTGGTATGCAGTATCTCCAAATAATTATGGAGGAAGATAGAACATATATAAAAGTATTATGTAACCTACAATCTCAATATTAGAGGGAATAATTCCTATCATATCTTCTTGATTGAAGAAAGCATTTCCCCCATTAAAAGCATGATTACGCCTTTGTATCTTACACATAAGAAAAACTTCAACAACATGGAAACCAAGAGTTTTCCTGAAATTTCTTCTAACTCAAGAAAAAACCATCACCTATCTCTCATGCAATGATGGCATAAGGATGGCCAGTCTTAGCTAGATAATTGGGGGATAAAATATGAAATTATTTTATAGAACAAGGATACTATCAAAAATATTATTACTTCAAAATTTAAGTAGAAATTGTGGATTGATATGAGTTAGACTTAAAAATGAAACTAAGATATTATAAGGAGGTGATCAACCTCAATCTTAAAACTCAAAATCATCTTTGTGTTTTGTCTAATGTTTAGAAAAAATTAATATTTCTAAAATAAGAACAAATATTCATTAGATTGATAGTGAAATTGGGCATTCACAAATTCCCAAAACACCATGGGATGAAAGATTTGGTTGTATTTGTGATACTAAGAGGGTTGAAGATGAAAACATTTTCTCATAGATTGTGAATCTTATACTCACAATCGATATAATTTTCAAAATATATGCCACACTACCAACCATCTTGATCTTTGAGGTAAAAAAAATTACAGTAATCTAGTAACCCTTCTTTCAATGCTTTTCAACGTAGAAACAAAATGCTAAAATATTCTAAATAATCTCTACCTATTAAGGTTCGATATATATAATGAATGTTGGCAAGGATTTTTGTTTTAGAATTGTTATAAGTGGTTTTATTTTTCCCATATTTTTTTAGTAAATTGGTGGGTTTACTAGGATATTTTGTCAATTGTTTTTTGTTTTAGATTTTTTTTAAGGGGTTTTATTTTTCTCATATAATTTGTTAGGAAATTGATGGGTTTATCGATAGATTTTTTGGATTTTATTTTCAATGGATTTTCTAGATGTTTTATTTGAGGATGTTTAGTCAGAGGCATGAGATATATTTATTTATTTATTTAATTACATCAATGAGCATGCCTGTTTTGGAATAGAGCTTCCATAATTTTAATTTAATTATTAATAATTATTAGGTGGATGGTGGAGATTTAACCTTCACAGAATATTCTAGGATATTTGTAGTGTATACACAAATAAAAGGTTGAGATTTATCTCCAGATTAGTTATGCTATTTTTGTCCTTTTAATTAATTTGATTAATTAAACAATATATCATATGAACATGTGTCATATGAAGTGACTTATGTTTTTCTGGGCATGTGCTATTGATGAGCCATGGTATTGTAATAAAGCTTATTTACAAATTGAGAATATCCACGAAAAAGTTGGGGTAAATATCCATGGTTAAGAATCTTGTTCCATGTTTTCTTAAATGCATATATTTTTAACATAAACAAACACACACACACACATACACACACGAACACATATATTGGTATTATCTCAAATTATCAAAGTAGCAAGATACACATGTGAAATAGTCAATTCATTTACTAAGTTCATCGTAGGTGGTCTAAAATTGCCACAAGAGAAACTAAATTTATTGACCACTTATAGAGGAGAAAGTATAACCAAAATAAAGCTAGTTTTTGTAAATTAATAATCCTATCATCAACTGAACTACAAATAAAAGTGCTACTGTAATACATGAGAAAAAATCAGGAATTCGAGGAAGTCACTGTAGCTAGATCTTGGGTGTTGGACCCTAGAGGATTTGGAGGCTTAACATCGCACTTGAGAAGGCTCTCCATGTGGGATATCCTAGCATCCAGGCTCTCTAGACACAAATATTGGTAATGTTTGGCACACATGATATCATTCAAAGAAAATATAATGTTGTTTTTCTCCTCATGTTTCTCATCCAAGACCTTGTCTAAGAGGGTTTTCATCTGCCAATGAAGGGTCAAGAAGTTTAGGTATTTTTTTCGTCTTCCCCTGGTGTGAAAAAATTCAAGAACCTGATGGGATACCTCTTGAAGGATTTCAAAATATGAAAAATCTTGACGTTTATCGACTGTGAGTGTCTCGATATGGCAAGCCTCATCATAAATTTCAGGAAGTTGAATGGTATATGCTCGCAACCTCTAGAGGCTAGGGCTAGGCTCATTTTTTCCCTTGGGGTCCATGACTACCTCCCCCTTAGTGATTATGCATGTGTTGCCGAGACATGATGCGTAGGAAGGGGTAACACTAATTAAAGAGATCAGGAATCAATAAACTAGAGGAGGAATTACAAAAACAAGGGATATCAAGAGGAAGGTTGGTATGAGGGATGAGGGGAGGCTTGGTCAGATTATAACAACAAAAGAAGTAAAAAAAATGCAACAAAGTAGGAGATAAAATTCCTAATTGGGGGGGGGGGGGGTGTGGGGGCAGGGCTTCTAGCAGTTGTTGATGCATCACAAATTAGAATGTCGGTTACTAGAAACTACTATATAAAAAACTATATTGAAATGATTAAATTCAGGGCCAAATGAAATGAGAATAGAGCTGATAGAATCAAGAAGTACACCAAAGGAAGCTTCCCACAAAGTCAAAACCTATGAATTTTTTAGAGCTTAAGATGGTAAGTGACTGTTGGAGCAAAAAACACCAGTGCCAGAAGAAACCACAACATCCGATGTAAAAAATTATTGGCGGGGTTAGCATTGTCATTTAATGTTTCATCCTGCTCTCTTTGTGAGCATCAAGTCGTCTAGATTCCATCAACTTGTCCAAGGCACAAACAAAATCCAACCACCGTAGCTCCATTGTTTAGCACGAGCAATCATGTTTCAAGAAAATGTAGACTTAAATTCCCTATGAATACATGAAATTCTCCATGCATAGGCCCCTCAACACCAAAATACCCCAAAAGAAATCCCACCTTTGACGGGGGAAGGATCTTAACATAGTATAGAAATCACACAGGGGAATTTATGCATTTAGGGCCAAAAAAATGTTGAAGACATTACATGTTCATAAATTATGAAAAAAACACTTGCATGCTTGATGCATGGGGAGGGTTGACCATGCCATCCCCATCTTAAATTTTTTGTGAGGCGATGGGGTGGTAGATCTCCCCCCATCCTCCTACATGCTCTTGTTGGTCACCCTTATCAAGAGATTTATATTTTTATAATTCATAATAATAATAATAATAATATTTTAAAATAAGGTTATAATTTAGTTAGTTTTTATGATTTTTTAAATTTTAACAATGTGAAATGTATAATGAAGTAAGTAATTTTTATGCTTATTAGATATTGATGCCTATATAGTTTAATAACCATTTAATATACATGGTTTATTTAGTATTTGCGTTGTAAGGTGTTTCTCTATTGAATAATATGTTTATATGCCAATTTGTCAGCGAGCCATGGTTATTGATTTTAAAAACGATCATCAAACCTCTCTTTGCCATCTATTTTTGGACATAACCCTTATATATGGGATCTAGTCCTGTTGAACGTATGTCGATTGTAGATTCTAGGGACATCCTAGAATTTGGTAGTGAGGAGAGAGTTCAATTGTTTGACCTCTCTCATGACTGTTAGATTCTGAGATATTTCTAAAATCTGTTATTGACATAGGGATACCTATCCAGTTCAGATTGAATATGGGCGAGTGTTGTGATGGTTGAACCACATATAAGCCATATATTTATTGATAGATGACCATTGAATGAATTTACACCATCAATCACATTGTATCCTCTCATTCATTGCGATATTTATTCGATGAGCCTATGTTCCATTGATCACATTGTAGCTTGCTGGAGTAATATTGTGCATTCTATAAATGATTGTGACTTGTAAAGCACTGACAACCATCCAGATCCATTAAAAAACCATGGATTCACCCTTGGTCATCTATGCTCCTTCGTTTATACAATTTTCTTCTCTTGCTATATTTTCACCAACCTGTGAATCCTTCAAATTTCATTGGAACTTAAGCCACGATTAATCGAAGGTTCCATGGGTTTTGTTGTCACTATCGACCAACTCAAACCCTAGTTAGGTCACTTTAATATACCATTGTTATTGACCCACTCAAGATCCATATGTTTGTTTTTATTTTTATTTTTATAAACTGGTTTGAATTCATGGCCATCATATGGGTTTCCGATTGTGTAGCCAAAAATGGCGAGTCTGGCATGTTTTTCGGCAAGCAATGCATTGGTCAAATAATTGCATAATTTTTTTGGATATATCATTTTACCATTTAGTTGTGTATAAATATAACTAAGTTGTTGAAATTGGTAATGAGATTTTTTTCAAAATTCGAGCCAGACATTTCTTCGCCATAGTTAAAGACATAAAATATCATGTAGATTACCATTATTGCGATTGATACATGGATCCTCCTACACAAAAAAAAAAATGTCCACTATACAAGTTCAAATAAAATTCCACCCCAATTAATCAGAGCATAAAATCTAAATAGAAACAAATACCGTTAACTCTCACAAGGTGGCATTAAGCGTGTTGTTCACATGAATATGAACCTTGTGAAAGATGAAAAGGATATTCCTTATCATGTTTTTTATTAATAGCAATTTAGTAATGACTACATTTAACTTTAATTAAAATTTTAAAATGCTACTGAAACTAATTTGCACTTATCCAAAATTACGGTTTCTTAACCCCATTCATATGGAAGGTAGTTCAAGGGGGAGCACAACTCCACCTGTAGAAATGTAATATTTGGTGGTAGTCTCCTTCATCTACGTCATGTACATGGCCCTGAAAAATCCATCTCCCACCAATCCAAAGGAAATGAAGGCCCCAAAATAGAAGTTATTGCAACATCAAATCCTCGCTCTCAGAGGAACTCTCTCATAATTTGCTTGCTAAAGGCAGTAGTCGACTCCAAATTTGAGGTTAAATCAAATTGGATTAGAGATTATATACAATACATGAAGGAATATGCCCTAATACCTAAATTTATAAGGATTTGGACTTTAGAAAAATTCCTCTCATGTTGGATCTAACAAAATGGAAACCTAAGGGACAAATGAAGCTTGAATTGGGGGAAAAAGGTTTCTTCACAACAATTTTTGCCAACATAGAAAAAAAAAACAAGATATTTGAAGGTGTCCCCTATTACTTTGACTCTATTTACCTCTACCTTCAATACTAGACAAAATGATTCATACCAGAAAAAGAATATTTTAGAGTTGCACCAATGTGGATTTGTATGTACTCCCTGCTTAGGGAATTATGAGAGGAGGGAATACTAGTGGGAATAAGGAATGCCTTAGGATATTTTTTCAAGATATCTAAGGCAACCAAACAAGAAAAATATATCTCCTATGCCTAGATATGCATATATATGAACATTGTAGAGCCATTTCCTGAGTAAATAAACATACATTACCAAGATGAGCGTTGGAAACAAACCCTGGAGTATGAGCACATGCCCTTTTGTCACGTTGCTGCTATGAATAAAACCATCTATTTTAAGAATGCTAGCTCATAAACCATGTAGTAACCCAATCACAACAAGAGTTTAAATATGAAGAGGACTTAACTAAACCCCAAACCCCATACCTGAAGAAGAAGTCACAAATCCCACCCCCAAACTCGATCCTTTGGAAAGATACCTAAACCCAACAATAGTTTCAACACACTAGCTAACATAGATCGCTTTACTCCATAAGATATGATCTACCGAAACCCATCTCAATACATGGACTAGGCCATGCATGCATACGATTTTGAGTTGAATCCTTCTAAAGCAAAACAAGGAGCAATATGTAATCCAAAAATAGTTCTAGAGCTCGTGCTCTAAGAGATAAATATGATGGATCAAGATAATGAAACATAACTTGATACCATATAATACATGTATCTCGATGCCTTGGACTTGATAAGCATGGCCAAAGCTTGGAAAGGAAAAGACCCTAACACCATTGTAGAGCATCAAGTCAAAATTCTTAGAAAAACTTATCTTATAGCATTATTACAAGCTTAGAAAAATGCATCAGACATGTCACCCTCCAACTCTCAATTAGGAGTCCAAAATCAAGCTCTTAAAGATACGTCCAAATCACTAAAAGAGGAAAATAAAATAGGAAGAAAATCCAACCAGCAAATTCTTTAAGAATGAGGGGAAATGCTAGTAAACTCAAGTTGAATCAAGTTGATCTTGGAGGTATACCCCTCTACCAACCCAAGTTACCACTGGAAGTGGTATCAAGGAAAACAAGGGGCCTGAACTATACAAGAAAACATATGCTCTTAAAAACAAATTGTGAGAGAATCCCATGCTTTTATGATGATACAAGAAACTAAATGTTCCAGTGAATACATCATCAAAGTGATCTCAAACAAATGGAAAAACTACTAATATGTTGCTATCGATGCATGGGGACAAGATGGGGGCTTAGCCATTTTTTGGAATCCTTATGAAGTTATTGTATCTGATATGATCACCTCCTCCAAGGTTCAAACCATGAAATTCCAACCTATAGGTTCTATAAAAATATGTGATCTCTCTAATGTTTATGGACCATCACTACAAATGGACAAGGTGATTTTTTTTCAATATAAGTAACCTTTAACCTATCATTGAAGCTTAGCCATGGATCATTGGAGAACATTTTAATTTAACATTATCACTCTCTGAAAAACAAGGGTGCAATAAAAAAACTAGAGAATGAGGCTTACTTATTTGGGGAAATGATAACAAATTCCAAGATCCTACACCTATATACCATCAATTATATCCACACCTAAAATAATAGATGACTCTTAGCTAACTGCCTCATGACTTGATCAATTTTTAATTCTGTAATCTTTGATGTCAAATGATTTTCTCATGGAGGCAACAATTCTCCCATGCGAGGGATTCAACCATTGTCCAATCAACCTAGAATTGTTTATCTAGGCCAACTATAACAACACAATTTTTTAGGTTTTGGAGATTCTAGATCTCCCATCCAACCTTCATGGATAAAATTAAAAAATGATGAAGTGAAATGGATAATCTGGAAGGCTTTGCCATGTATCATTGATAATAGAAATTAAAGCATGTAAAATATTAACTCAAGAAATGGAACTGATAAAATTTCGCTAACATCTTTCAAGCCAAGAAATACTTAGAGGAGAAAATGGTCACTCTTCCACAAATGACAATCCTTCATGGAAGATTGAAAGCTTTCAGTCAAGAAGAAGCCAATATTCTCACATAACTCAAATATCAATGAAAGTAAGAGGATATTTTATGGAAACAAAAAGATGATGTGAATTGGATCAAAGATCGTGGGAACACATCTTTTTCCATAATTCTATTATTCAGAGGCGACACATTAATAATATAATTTCACTCAAAAACTCAACATACCTCAAAATTCAAGACCACAGTGAAATGTAATCTAAACTATTCCAATATTATGCTAACTTCTTAGTAGATCTATAACCTCTTAAAAAAAATAGAATCGCTAGTCACTCTGCAACATATCCAAGCATTGGTCATTGTTGATCCAAATTTTGTGCATTATAACTAAGCCCCATACACAAGTGTTTTTCTTATGGGTTTGTGCTAAGGAAACTCACACAATTTATCTCTATGTTTCAGTTTCCTTCACACATATCTTCTCCCCACTCAATACTTAGCCAAATTCTAATGCGTGGAAGGATTTCATTCATATGTTTCCCCATACCATTATATTTAAACACATCCCTCATCCTCCACACATTGAAACTTTCCGCACACCCTTTACTTCACATACATTGATTTATGTGCATGACATTTCTTTGTACGTGACATGTCAAGAGGAAACCTCACTGATTTTACTTCAATCCTTTAAGTAAAACCACCATTTTCTCATTTTGAGGTTAATTAAGAGTCCATTTAAGGTAGTCTAATCCTTAAGGTAAATGCAACACTTGATATGGTACAATGTGAATCACTCTTTGGGTGCTTGACATTGTACTACGCGAATTACTCCTCACCATCTTACGAAGAGAGTGGCCATAAGCATTAAATTTCTATTGTTATTTCACATGGCCTAGTGGAAGTGGTATGAAATATAGTAACATCCTATTAATTGTACCAAAGAACAAGCATTTAACAGCTAAGCTCCACTAAATCTTTTTTAATCTCTCATACATTTCTAAGTACATTGAAGTAATGGTGACCAAAATAAAGGAGGCGTTTTGTGGGGATATAATTAATTCACTTGCCCACCTTGACAAGAGATTTCATTTTCCGACTATATACAATTGGTATTTTAATCTAGCCCTGGGAGAAAGGAAAAACAACAAAATTTGGACCACATGGTTGACAAATGTTGCATGTTTTCATGAATTGTTTGACTTTAGAGAGGTAGTTTATCTATGTTCCATACATTTCGACTCTAAGATAGGAATTAGGAAGAATCCAATTTGTCTAACTCCCAAGGTCTTCAGAAAATATTTAAGTTTGCAGAGCTCACCATGCAACTAAAGTTATCTAAAGTCACTGCTTTTCTTAATTCTTAGGACAATGGGATGAATATCATCAAGGAATTCACGCCACATTCAACAATACCCTCACCCAAAATTTCTTTTATTGATCTCTATATTTCCAGATATATACAAATATTTCTTTTGGCTCTTCATGCGACTAATGGGATGAGAAACAAAATCAATTGTTGTTAGGTCACTTTTATATGTATTATATTATTCCTTCAAAGAGATATGTCATCAACTTGGAGGTGCTCATCTCTAATGAGATTTATTTATTTTATTTTATTTTATTTATTATTATTTATTTTATTATATATATAATTTTATTTTTTGTATTTTTTATTATATATATATATATATATATATTATTTTTTACTTATAATTTATTTATTTATTTATTTTATTTATTATTTATTTATTTATTTATATTTATGTTATTTTATTTTTATTTTTTTTAATTTTTAATTAATTAATTTATTTTTTTGTCAGTTAGTAAATTTGTTTAAAAGTCATAAATTTTTCATGACAACTTGTTTAGTAATGGGCCTTGTCTCATGCCATAGTTTTCATAGATTACCACATAAAATCAAATTGAATCTAGATGTGGAGCCAGTGCAATTATAATATCCTGTACAATGGAAGCATAAGGCTACATTTGTCAAATTCTAGTTGCATTTGTTAAAGAAGTCAATTATATGCCAACTAGGCATGAGCTCTAGAGAATTTCTATCGAAGCACAAACATTCCTATGGGAAAGGGAATAATTGTAGAGAGGGAAGACCATGCCTTGGTTAGAATTTATGGATTTCAAGATAAACCCTTCTTATTACCCAAGTTTGTGCTTGATAGATATTTTGTTGCTTGAATTTGTCGACATTACCACCCATGTTTGATTCTATTTGAAATAAAGAAGAAAAAACATTGTTTCTTTACATTTTACCATTTGGGATATTACTGCAAGAACTTTTGGTCATCTAGCATATTTCTAATAATTACTAAATTCTTTAAATTTGACTGAAGTAGAGCCTATCCAAGGATTTGACTCTGAAGATATATTTTTGAAGCATATGGACATGGTCAAATACAAGATTGTTTTCACAAGGATTTTTGAAGAAAGTGGATAATTTCACAATCCACCCATGCTACACAAGAAATCATGGAAACTAGCACCAACACAAGAAGAAAAACTAAAGAGAGAGGAAAAAAGTCTATGAATGCTCAACTAAATTCAACAACAAAACCATTATGGAGTTCCTCTTCCAGTCACAGGAAAAGAGATATTTTTCAGATTAGAGGAGAGAGTAATGATAGGTGATCTAGTGGAGGAGATGGAGAGGAGTCACCTCACCTAGTGACCATTGTTTTTCGATACTGTGGATAATCCAGAGATTTCTGCAATTAATGACAACCACAGAAGCTTAAAAACCATAAAGACACATACTATCAATTCATATAAGAGTAAGAGTTCTACGAAGAAAGGGTCTCAAATTGCAGAGAATGTAATTATATGGAAGTTGATAGTACTACTATGCCTTATTGGGTTACAATAGGTATGGTTGAAACCCATAAAATGATAGAAGAAATTATTGCTAAAGAACTAGTCACCTTTGAGGATCGATCCTTAACTATATAGAACACCCAATATGAAAATACAAATAAGAAGTTGTGACATGAAAAAGTTAAAGTTCGAAACAAGAAGATGAATAGCCAATGGAGGTCTGTTGGGTACCGGATTTGTATACTTTTCTCTCCCATTTTCGCCCACCTTTCTATCTCTTTGTGTCATTATTATTCTTAAACACACAAGGTAAACCTCTTTCTCTTATTTTACATGGGATATTTGATTAATGAAGTAATAGTCAAGGAGGTTTTACCTTTTGCAAATGTTAACTCCGATATTTTTACAGATTTGGAAAAAAGAGGGAAGGTTACAGCTGTGAGTCATAGAGTGGCTCCTAATTTCCAGTGTTACCTTCACTTGCTGCTACAGCGCAACAGACTCCATTTCACCCCAGCAACATTTCAGGTTTTTTCATGGTTTCCTTTTGGCAATTAGGTTGTTGTTGCAACAAATTGTATAATTGCATATATGTAGTTGTTAGAGGAAATCTGTGATTTCCTAAACAATTGTATAAAGAGGGCCTATGGGTTGTGAATCAGGGTTAAGCCCATTACATACAGATTTTGTAACAATATTTTCTCAATTAATTGAATGCACATCACTCTGTTGTTTCACCTGTAATTTGTGAGCTTGCCCCAGCTTTTATCAGAGAGTTGGGCCCACTCTTCTGATCAGGTGCTACATTACCTTTCTTTTTGTTGGTTTCATGATTAGTTGGTTTTGTTACTGTTGTTCAGTATAATTCTTAATTTTTTGTGAATGTATTTTAATTTTTCAATCTATTTTAATTGCTTTTACAGTAGTCTGTGTGTCCATTGATTAACCTTGTGATCTAACAACAAGTTACGTGATTGCTCTTGCATATACTGTGTCGTTAGTCTTGAAATAAATAACGCCCTTGGGTTGATAATTTATGTGGAAAAAGGGTTTGAATAGTGTTCACATCTGGACACCAACATTTTGGCGCTGTTGTTGGGGAAGGCTAACAAGGTGAAAGAACACGATCTGCAAGTGATCTAAGGGTTGATATCTCGTCTTGGGGAGGGAATTTATTGCCCTATTTCAAGTCTTGAGCGTAGGGTTCTGCGTTTTTCTGATTTTTACTTTTTTCCTTAATTTTTGATCTCTCGTTTTGGGGAAGGTACCTATTACCTTGCTTCAAGTACTGAGCATAGTGTACTATTTTTCATTTGTTTTGTTTTCCTTTTTTAAGACCGATCTCTCGCCTTAGGGAGGGCATTTGTTACCCTACTCTAGTCCTGAGCATAGTTTTCAGTTTTTCTTTTCTGCTTTTCGATTATTTTCTGAAAGGAAAACTTCTCATCCTGAGGAGGGTATTTGATTGCGCTACTGCAGGTCCTGAACTTTGATTTTCTTTTATGTTTATTTGATTTTCTGTTTTGAACCTATTCTCTCATCTCGGGGAGGAAGCTATCTGTCCTGCTTCGGTTCCTGAGCGCTTTTTGTTACTTTGATGAATTCCTCTCACCAATTGTATGAATGAAGATCTGAATAAGAGGGGCAGAGGAAGACCCCCAAAGAAAGGAAAGGATTTGGGAAGGAATATTTATATTCAGGAGATCATCGAAAAGGCTAAATTTGAAGCATCGTCTCGTGCTGCTATTAGGGTAAGGGTTCAGATGAGGTCCAAAGGGTAGTCAGTCGAACAACCAGCTCCAGCCACGGTACATGAGGAAATTATTTCAACGGTGGAAGAAGTAATAAATAGGGTACTGGTGGAGGATATATCCTTGCTGTAAGTAGAAGGGGAAGAAATAGTAAGCAGAGGGTCAGAAGAACTGAGCAATTTTAATTGGGAAGAAGAACCTCCGAAAGGGTTTTCATCACCAAGAGACCAAGGAAGTATTTTGAAGCCTCCGACAGTCGAATTAAGCAACTCTGATTTGGAAAGAGAGTTCCTAAAGGATTTTGCTTCACCAAGTGACCACCGGAGTGCGGTGAAACCTCCTACAGTTGAATCACCCCAAGTACCAGTCACAGAACCAGTGGAAATTCTAGGTGAGTATTGGAGGATATTTATGGCACCTACAAGTTCTTCTATTGATTTTCCAATTGGAAACATTATAGGTGATGCACCGATGAAACCCATCCCCTTAATAGCTCGGCCTAATTTTCATGGGATTTCTTTGGAAGACCCTAATACATTCCTCTTCAATTTTGACATTTGTAATACCCCCAAATGGGATATTTTACTAAATTTGCAGAAATCACACTAACCCAACATTTTAACATAAAATTACTAACTTAATAAACAAAAGATTGCCATGTAAAATAAAAAACATAAGCACTGCAATCTATCAACACATCAAATAGGAATAATCTCAACATTTTATTATAGATAATAACTGGGGTTACAAATACATCTGACCCAAGGAAGAGATGAGATGGAGAACTGGCCACCAAGATGAGCTGCTGCACTGTGTTGGCCTAAAAAATGAACTGCTGCACACTCCCTCCGGCAACAACTGTCACTGAACCTACTGAAGATAATGAAGCACAAGTTGAAGATCTGAATGATCCTCGCACCAATCCCTGAAGCTCTGCGAAAATTCTGAATGAAGTCTCCTCAAGAGAGTTTGGTTTTCGTCCAACATAAATCACCCGAGGGTTTCCGTCCAGGGGCTACGACTGACGTAGAGAGCCACGTCTCAAACCTCTCACACAAGAAAATGATATGATCCAAAGATATCCCTAAATGGCCTCCTCCCTTTCTTTTATATATCTCTTGGAGCCTTCTAGAGCATTATTTTATTATCATTTTATTCATGGAGCACTTTTCCCACTTATTAAAATATTCCTTTTTAATGCAGAAAAGAGTAAATGGCTACCATGTCTCCTCTTGTCACTGAAACTCATGTCCAACCATCCCATCATGGAGGTATCCTCGTCCCAGTTCCAATGAGCTATTACACTAAGGTGTTCTATCATGTATTCCTCTCGGAATGACACCTTGAGCGTAATCAACCGAGTTAAGCCCACAAATAACTCAAATTTTAGAAAGTTGTCAGAATGCATTGGAACGAAAGCCAAACTGCTCGGATGATGGTGTTATCACCCAAAATTTTTCAAAAACATCAGTGTGTCATGTTTTTTTTGGTCATGGTTAAAATTAGGTTTAGAAGTCAAATTAGGATTTGTTTAAGGGTAGGTTAGATTTTTATAAGTTCAAAGGTCATCATTGAGTTCAAATAAAGTCTTTTAAAGGTCCATTCATTGTCAAATATCCATAATTTCCATTTAGGAGTCATTCCATAAAGTTTCAGATCAAAATTATGCAATTAGCCAAGAATCCACGTTTTCATAGCGCCACTAGTTCAAAAAATTTGATTTGCGCTACGAAAGTGCTAATAGTTTCGTAGTGCAAATTGGGAAAAATACACTGTCGGCGCTACAAAAGTGCGGTTTCTTAACTGTCTTGTCATTCAAGCTGAAATTTGTCAGAATCTATTGGGAAATGATAGGTTAGTGGTATGATGAGTCAGTTAGTGATGAGATTCAATGTACTTACCCATCTTGCAGTCATCATTGTCATGATAGGGTATGAATGAGGCATCATTCAGTTATGAGATGACATTTGAAATTCAAAATCTTTCCTAATTAGTCATTCTCATTTCATTTGCCTCCATATGAGTGTTTGAGCTCTGAAGTAGTCAAGCCAAACCTGTGGTTGTTCCATACAAAGGTTATCTTCATCCTAATCAAGTGAGGTTGTTTCATATACTCAAGTGAGGCAGATATATCCTAATCAAGTGAGGTTTTCTCATATATTCAAGTGAGGTTGTTTCATATATTCAAGCGAGGTTGTTTCATATATTTAAGTGAAGCTGACAAGTTTTTCTGAGAAGTGCCAGAGGAAAAGAAAGTTCACAGAGGGGGACATTGCTTAAGATATGAGCCTGAAAATATGAAGGCCATTGTTGAAGACCCAGCAGTGATGGAGGCATTCAGTAGAGTCGGTTGTTTTCGATTTTGTGAAAAGCTGTAGGGTTGCCACACACAGGTGTCTAAAGAATTTGCCTTGCACTTCAATGGAACAACTACTATGGTTGGGATGCTAAGTGTGCCAATTACACTAGAAATTATTGCTGCTGTGACAGAAATACCAAGGGGACAAAAACTTGGTTCAAAAGTTTCAAATTTGATATGGAGCCATGCAAGGAATTCATGAAACCTGAGTATGCAGATATGGACCTCAATAATGCTATCCATAAAGGCTGCATTAAAGACACTTATGCAAAGCTGCTACTCAACATCCAAATATATTTTACATGTGAAGGTAGGTATCATAAGGTCTACACATATCATTTCAAGCTGCTTCTGCATTTCACAGGTAAAATTTCACTTGATTTTCCCTTTTACATGCATAGGAGTCTTGCTAAAATGGCTGATAAAGTACAAGCCAAATCTGAAGGTTGTGAAACATCTTTGTTTCATCGTGGTTTGATGAAGTTGTTGATTTTGAATGAGCTTCATAAGATACGCAGGGACTGGTCATCCTTTTTGTTTATAAATGGTTTTGAATTAGAAGCATTAACTCCTGCTAGAAACCCTAAAAATAAATTAACTCCATCACCACCAGCAGCAAAGTCTAGTCAACCTGTGGTGGAAAAACCAAAGGAATTTGTAAAACTGAAGCCAAGGAAACAAGTTGAGAAAAGGACAGAGCAGACAATAATGATTGACACATCAACTCCATCACCTACAAAACAGAAGTCAAAGAGTGTCAAAGAGGCAAAACAAAAAAAAGTTGCCAGCAAGCAAGAAATCAAAAGAGTGACAAGAAGCTAAGCAGTGGCATTAAAGGGAAAAATAATTGCTACAGATACAGAGGATAACCAGTGATAAAGGGAAACTTAGATGAAATCCTGCATGCAATTGACATAGAGGAGACACCCATTGTGCAAGCTGTCTTCATTGGAGAAGATGAGCACAAATAGAAAAAAGCTAAGTCTGTAAAGAAGCTTGAGTTTGAGGGTGAAAATGCAGCCTTTAT
Organism: Pinus albicaulis; assembly: GCA_034641835.2. Taxonomy (NCBI): domain Eukaryota; kingdom Viridiplantae; phylum Streptophyta; class Pinopsida; order Pinales; family Pinaceae; genus Pinus; species Pinus albicaulis. Next base: position 121,303,495 of record CM076581.1, on the reverse strand, counting down.
CTTTCAAGCTAGAAAGCATTTAACTAGGCATGCTAAGAAAATTAAGGAAGGCAGCAAGGAAGTTCAAGAAACAATTGAAATAGATAAAGCTCCTGAAGAAGTGGTTGATCTCTCAACACTTGCAGAGAAGCCTACATCCAGCAGAAGACAAGAGAGAGAAGAAGAAGTGACAAAGAAAACAATGTTTAAACATCTTGAGGAGAAATTGAGGTTGGAAAACCAAGAAATTTCTATGATGAGAAAGAGGGCTAGAAACCATAGTATTGATAAAGAAAATTTCAAAATAATGAAGGCACAGTGGGAAGGTCAAACTGGTTCTAGGTCTGAAACCCTAAGCAGTGCAGAACAATTTTTCACATGGACAGTTCCAGCCATCAAGGAAGCTAAATTTGTCAGAGTAATCAATACTCACTTGAGATCCAGTTAGAAGACTTAGAAATCAAGTGGAGGACTTGGAGAAGTAGCTGAAATTGACTCAAGATGAGTTAAAGAACAAAGGTGTAGAATGACAATCATTAAAAAGTCAAAAGCTAAATCAAGTGAAAATTAAGAAGGAACCTCATGAAAAATGCGTTTTTCAATTCTTATGACTTTTTGATTTGATGAAACCAGTGTTATTTTGAGTTTTGGCACATTTATGGTTTTCATTTTGAAAATATTTGTTCAAAAATGCTCACTCAATAGTTTCATAGCACAAACAATGTAAAAAGAGTGAAAAGCGCTACAAAACTGATGTAGCAGCTTTTGTCACTCTTTCTCATAAATTTTTGAAGGGAAAAAGTATGAATTATGACTTGAAATTTCCAGGGAGGATGTATTAAATGATAATGAAGATAATCCTGGAGGAAAGAAATCAAAATTTTGAAGGAAAAAAGGTAAAAAAATTGCGCTACGAAAAGCACTACGAAACTGTGTTGTTTTCGTAGCGCAAGTCTATTTCAGCTCATTTGAACAGTTTGATGATGGTTTTGGATAGCTGGAACTTAGGGAGGATTTTGGACAGGTGTTACTTCAGTTTCTAACAGAAAATAACCTCAAAATGATGAGTTTATGATGGTCAGAGTGTCTCAAGAGTGCAAAGGACCCTACGCCTAGAAAACAGGGGACTGTTTCCTATTTTGATGGAGGTCAACATTATGGTCATTAAGATTTGGAGCCAATCATCTAGATTCAACCAGGTGTTAATTCATTTGGCAAATAATGTAATCTAATTAAGATAAGGTTGTTATAAGTAGGTGATTAAGAGTTTGAATCCTATTTTTAATAGGATTGTTTAGTGGATTAGCTGTCCTTTTCTAATAAATACCATGTCATATGGTTAGGCAAGGTGTCAAGAGTCAGGAGTTCGATGTATCTAGCTATAGATAAGTTTATCTTATGTTGTAAATGATCTATCAAATATCAAGAAGTCGAATATGCATGGGTTGGAAATTTTTAGCAAGAAACTGTGTTTATTGTAAGTGACTGGTTTTCATCTTAATACAGAGTTTTCTACTTAGCTAACTTGAGATTCATGAAGAGTTCTAGTGCGTTCTTGTTCTAATTTCATCTTATTACTATCCTATGGTAGTGGTGTTTGTTTATGTTACTCAGAATTCATCTTCGAAGCTCTGACTTCCTATACAGACAAACTGATTATGTTTTTTACTGTTTCACATGTATATCTCTTGACTAGAACTTTGATATGCCTTGAATTCCATGCTAAGTAGATTGTTTGGTTTTACTGAAACTATTTTGACTCCATAAGCCCAATGTGCACTTGCTGATGTGATTTGCAACCAATATCTATCATTTATCTGCTTATTACCCCACATAGAGTTAGCCATCTACATTTTTATCAAAAAATCATTAACCCTTTGAGAGAGCCCTCTCAGGTTGAGGAGGCTAAGCCTCAATCAAAAGAATGGTTTGAAATAGTTACATGAGATTGATTTGATTAGTAGCCGATAAGGTCCAATTTTGTGATAACAGATGGAATATATCAAGCAAATGCCAACCGACCGCATAGAAACTCCTCAAAACTCCTCCAAAAATCCCCTAGGCCCACTGGTGACACCAATTTGTACCTGTGACCGGTCCGCTCCTAACTCTGGAAGTCCATCCTAGCCTTGTCATAGGTGACACCAAAAAAGGGAATATTACAGACTTTCCACCACAAGTTTTCTTGCCGTCAAGCAATCCAAATATGTGGGCCACCCTGTTGGCTCGATGCAACTGAGACCCAATACCCAGATCCCATACAAACCCCTGGGTGTTGCTATGTACCTGTGCCAAGCCACTCGGAATAGACCCCTCAATGCCAGGATCCAAAAATGATCTCTCACTGTACCCATCATCAAACAATCCTCCTAGAACCCACCGCCACCATGGCCGATCATCGCCCAAGTCCCACGGATCGGATTGCGCACTGCCTCTGGCTATAGCTGATGCCCCATGAGGTGAAGTCCGCCAACAAACATCAATGCTCCCTGGCTCCTGTTGTGTTGTACCTCTAACTGTATAAGATGCCCCACCAATTGCGTACCAAATCATCACCTCTTTCCCATCCAACTCTTGACTCAATCCCATGCTGATCCTTCTCTCCTGAAATCGGGATGGAGTGCTGAAGAAATGACGACCTGTGCCCCACTGCCAGCTAGAATCTGTAACATCTGCTATGTTTAAGGGCCCCTACTCTGTTGTGCTCCCTACGAAGAAAATAATACCATCAAGAGGGTACCAGCTCATGATCTCCTGCTAATCTATCCTGGAAGGAGAATCCAATATAGTGTCAACTGCATGCGGAACATGCCTAGAGAACTGTCGCCAGCTCATAATCAACTCACGCTGCTCTGTCCTATATGCTGATGAAATATGCATGTATAATAAAATCCCTCTCTCTATAATGGGCCAAAGTGGGCAAGATACACCGCAAGCCCCAACGATGTACTCTTGGAGAGTGCTACTCCCTAAAAGTACTGTAGCTCTGCTGACTGCATGTGCATCTATCTGCACCTCATCAATGTGTCAGCCCAAAGATGGATGCTCCAGCATCTCCAACAACTCCTCCCACTCCTGATCAGGAATGTCATGCTCCTACTATCTACTAGCCCCCTGTATAATGATCCCATCAACCTCCAACATCTCCAGAGGATATGGGTCTGCAACTGCTTTCACCGTACTCGATGTCTGTGCATCTAACTACTCCTCCTCGATGGCTGACCCCAAGGTTAGCCGCATATCCATCATAGAATCCATGTGAGCCTCCCTCTGGATCTCCCCCAAAGGACTATCATGCATGATGTGCATAATATCCTCTTCTACTAACTCAGGCTCCATAATATGCTGCTCTGGCTGAATCGTTACAAGTGACTATCACCCAGAGTATCTACCGTAGAGTCCCCTGACTACTCACCCTGCACACTGGAACACAACTCCGATCTACTCTCATCATCTCTACATGACTGCTCTCGCTCCCCAGAAGCATCATCATTTGATCCCATGGACTCATATGGAGAATATTCCTCATCCTAACATACAAAAGAAATGTCTACCTGCTCTACCTCTGCCACCTCATCTGCATCTCTCAAACATGAGTGATCAGGCCCCCATGGTCCTTTGAAAATGAAACAAAGTCCCTTCCTCCTCAGTTCATTTCTGCTGCATGATCCACCAAACTAGAACATCTCCTCCCTGGTCAACTATCTCTTGAAAAGCTCAATGTTCTGCTCAACCAGCCCTTAGGCTAGTTCATAAGCAGCAGGTGAGACCAACTACTTTCTCCTCCAAATGCTCAACAACCTAATCTGTAACTCCCAGAAAATGGCCTCACAGACTCCCATACATGATGAAAAGATGGACTGCATGTGTGCTATCACTGTGTCAGAATGATGTCTCCTAATGCTGAAGAAGCATTGGAACATCTGCAGAGTCAAGCCATCACACTCAAAGTCAAACATGATCTCATGAGTCCGGGTCATGGCCATGACTTCTAAAACCTCAAGCTTCCTCCCAAATGCAGAGCCTGGACAGTTAACCAAATCTCGAAAGGTTCCTACTATTAGTCTGAAAATTATTTTCATAATGTCATCATTGTAGGGAGGGAAAGGTGCTGTTATCCTCAAAATATCACTGAAACAAGAGGCATCTATAAGCTTTGACTCTCTCACTTGGATGTTCCAAGAATCTAGCTTGTACCAATGCAAGCATAGATGGCTCCAAATCCCAACCAAGAATCTAGCTTGTACCAATGCAAGCATAGATGGCTCCAAAGCCCAATTTAAACTATAATAGGATTGCTCTACCTTTGAAAGATAGGATTCTAGTTTCTCTAACATGGGAAAGTCGTTTTCTGATCTTCCACTCTTTAAGTCCATCCCAAGTGCATAAAGCCAATTTCCCACTTCTTCCTCCTTTTGTAAATTCCTCAGATGCCTTTGCTGGAGAAAATTATGTACCTTCTAGGAGAAGGGTCTTTTGTTCTGTTTTGTTTTCTGGTCTTCTAATGCATGGTGGTTCAAGGAACCAACTTCTATTTTTATTTGCCTCAAACTATTTAGGAATCCCTCCATGGTTCAACCAACGATATGGTCATTTTTTTTTTCTGAGTTATTAATTTTGAACCTCGTTATGTAGTATGTAGAGAACCCATCAACTGGAGAGTGCATACCAGCAACAACAATTAAATAAGTCTATCTCCTATTTGAGGAAAAACACGAACAATTAGGAATTCAAACTTGGCCTCCAATAAGAAATTATTTTGGCTTGGCATGCTCAGAACACAGTGATAACCCATGGCTTTGCACTGTCCAATAAAAATGACTTACCCATACCCGGAGAAGACCCACTACAAGTAAAATAAGCTCAATTCTGTAACAGACTGATTCCTAAACGCAAATGGCACTGCGTCCGAATTGGAAATAACATATACAACCAGAAAATATAGCTTACGGTCCTTGCGGTTATAGGAAAATCGACTCCTCATTCAAAACTCGGCCAACAATTTCTTTAATTTTGCTTGAAATTTCCGCCTTCGATCCCTTCACAATGCTCGAACTGACATGGAGGATGATTGGTCAAGTTCAATTTATAGTCACTGTAAATTTTATCTTTTTCCGTCTCCCAATGGTAATTTTATGGTCATTAATGCCCGTGTGCATAAGGCTTCAGAGAGAGGCCGCATCACCATTAGTGTACTTTAGATCTTAATGGAAACACTTGTGATCTCATCCCGCAATAGTTCAGTCCAAGTGTGAAGATCTCAGCTTCGATCCAACACAGGAATATAGTCATACGCTCTCCATACACCTTCAGCCAGATCGCACCATCGCTCAGGTTTACATGACATGTTAGAATTCTACATACAGCAAGCGCAACCCTGACATTTGAAATATAATTTAAACTCTAAGTCAACCTGGTAACCCAAGGATGAGCCATCATGCCCTAGTCAGCATGCTCCAGAAAATTCACCCATTCGAATTTCCGTTAAATCAATTCGATGTCTCCTCCTGAGCACAATGATCCCGCGAGTGGTGCTACGATTTTCTCCCTTTGCGTAGGTATCCAGCTGTGGGCTGCAACGTGTCTTCCTCCAGCAAGGAATTGCTTAAGTTTGGATTCAACGTTAGCAAAATTTGATAAGCAAAGTAATTTGGCGGTTGAATAATTTGGACGAATTATTACTCATGGGTCCCTTGAAATTTATAATGCGATGGCCCATAAAAATTTACATCGTATTGACCATCGAAATTGATTTAATAAAACCGCATCCTTTATTCAAATCCATGACCAGTTTATAAGAATCCAACTATGAACTCGACACTTTTCATGGGTGAACTTTTGACTGCTCAATTTTATTGGACTCAAATTCGTGAATTAATTAATAATCACCAAATTTGTCAAGCATTTTGTCAAACATTCATAGATCTGCAAAAAAAATGATAAGCCCTCGACTTTCCTCTGAAGTTGATCTGCAGTAAAATTTTGAAATCCTCCAATCTGAAAACACGTGGCTGAGCCAAGACCACGGCTCTGATACCACTGTAATATCCCCAAATGGGATATTTTACTAAATTTGCAGAAATCACACTAACCCAACATTTTAACATAAAATTATTGAATTAATAAACAAAAGATTTGCATGTAAAATAAAACACATAAGCACTGTAATCTATCAACACATCAAATAGGAAGAATCTTAGCATTTTATTATAGATAATAACTGGGGTTACAAATACATCTGACCCAAGGAAGAGCTGAGATGGAGAACTAGCCACCAAGATGAGTTGCTGCACTGCGCTGGCCTCAAAACTGAACTGTTGCACACTCCCTCCGGCAGCAACTGTCACTGAACCTACTGAAGATAAGAAAGCAAAAGTTAAAGATCTGAATGATCCTCACACCAATCCCTGAAGCTCCGCGAAACTTCTGAATGAATTCTCCTCAAGAGAGTCGGGTTTTTGTCCAACACTCACAAATCACTCGAGGGTTTTCGTCTTGGGGCTACGATTGAAGTAGAGAGCCACGTCTCAAACCTCTCACACAAGAAAATGATATGATCCAAAGATATCCCTCAATTACCTCCTCCTTTTCTTTTATAGATCTCTTGGAGCCTTCTAGAGCATTATTTTATTATTATTTTATTCATGGAGCACTTTTCCCTCTTATTAAAATATTCCTTTTTAATGCAAAAAAGAGTAAATCAGCTACCATGTCTCCTCTAGTCACTGAAACTCATGTCTAACCATCCCATCATGGAGGTATCCTCATCTCGGTTCCAATGATCCATTACACTAAGGTGTTCTATCATGTATTCCTCCTGGAATGCCACCTTGAGCATAATCAGTTGAGTTAAGCCCACAAATAACTCAAATTTCCAAAAGTTGTTGGAATGCATCGGAATGAAATCCAAACTTCTCAGATGATGGAATATATCAAGCGAATGCCATCCGACTGCATAGAAACTCCTAAAAAATCCTCCAAAAATACCCTGGGCCCGCTGGTGACACCAATCTGTACTTGTGACTGGTTCTCTCCTAACTCTGGAAGTCCATCCTAGCCCTGTCATAGGTGACACCAAAAAAGGGAATATTACAACATTTTTTGTCAAGGGTACGATTATATCTCCGATTCTCAGAAACTAAAAATATTCCCTGCTACCCTAAAAGGGATAGCCCTGCGATGGTTCATGGGCTTAGGAGGGAGAACTATTACCTCATGGGAAGGGATGAAAGAAGCCTTTTTAGAGAAATACCATGATTAATATAAAATCCTATGACATTAAGGAGGAAATCTTCAATTTTGTACAGAAAGAGGATGATAACATGGAAGACTGTGTGGAACGATTCAAATATATATTGCAGAGGTAAGGCCATAGTGACCTGGATAAGGATATTTTGAAAATCATTCTTCTCGGGGCGCTTAGGGAAGATTCTCTGCAGCTTCTGAACATAGTAGGAAAGGGGGAAATTTCAAAATAAGACTTCGACACCATCTGTGATTATTGCATTCAGTGTTCACAGGGAGACGCAAGGAGTGGACAAGGAATTCGGTCATTAAAGACTTCTGGTGGAGGGGTTATAAAGGCTGAAATTGGAAACCTACTAAATAATATAAGGACTAATATCCTGAGCACATTATTCGCCCATATGGAAACTCTACAAGAAAAACAGAAACAGATAGAGTTAGAGAAGACTATGGCTATATTCTACCCACAATGTAGAAAAAAGCATCCCTTGAAAGAATGCCCAATAAACATAGTGGAAGCTTGCACAATCTGTGAGCAGACTCATGCGACCAGCTCGTGTCCTTCCTTGCCCAGACTGAAGGTGGTTTTTCAAGGAGCAAGTGAAGAAAATGTGGTAGACCAGCTGTACTTCATGGGGCCAAAAAAGCCATGGAAACCTTGACCACCAGCCATGAATCCAAGTATGTTTCAGGACCCATCTCAGTATTTTAATAATTTTAATATGGGTCCCCAGACTGCACCATTTTCATCTATGTGGTCTCAATATCAATACCCCACTTGGCAACAATGGGTTCCTCGAGCCAGTTCGAATCCTTCATGGAATAAGCGTTGGCGTGGACCCTCACCTACTGGTCAGTTTCCTCAATCTATGCCTCAAAAACAACTTGAGTTGCCCTCTAATGTACCTCCTGGTAATCCAACCCTTCGACCCCAACTTCCTATCCAGCCCAATATGAATCCTAATAATAAGGGGGTCCAACAAACATATATTCTTAACCATCCATCTTATATCATTTCTACCGTTGGACTTAATGAAATAAACTTATGATTTGGGCAAGTAGTAAATGCTCCCACTTCACCTATTATTATAGAACAGATTGACAGTGAAGTTATAGAACCAAAACATAGGACAGTTGGGGATAAACCAGACCAAAACATAATAAATTAGACACCTACCCAATTTGTTCCTAATCAGGGTCATTCAACTTCTCCTCCATATCCTGAAATACTGACCTTGAATAAACCAAACCCTCAAGCAGAGTTTGATTTTCTAGGGGAATTGCAAAATCTCTTTGTTAAAATACCCCTGCTACAGGCTATGAGGGATGTACCCATATTTGAAAAAGGTCTCAAAGAGTACTACTCTAAGAAACCTGTGAAGAAACCAAGGGATCTGTTAACTATTCATGTGATAGGTAGACTGTTCGACATTATGATAGGAAAGACTATGTCTATGAAATATGGAGACCCAAGGAAACCAATTCTGACAGTACAAATCAATGGGGTTGAAATCCCAAATGTACTAGTGGATCTGGGCACTGCCATTAATATCATTACCTTTGAAACAATTGACACATTAGGTCTCGGAAATGTCAAGCCAACCCTTACCATTTTGGAACTAGCAGATAGGTCTACAATTAAACCAGTAGGGAAACTGGAATATGTGACCATTTCGTTGGATTCATGGCACTACCCGGTGGATCTCCTTGTGTTATAGAAAAGATCTTTAGTTGGAGGTCACCCATTGATTTTGGGAAGACCTTGGCTCGCAACTGCAGATGCTTACATAGGCTGCCGATCTAGGCATATCATCATATCAAATGGGATTGTTACAAAGAATCTTACTCTTTACCCTCCTACGAAACCTAGCCCATCTGAAAAATTATTAACCAGTCAGAAACCTCTACCAATAGAAGAGCCTGAACCTGAAAATGAAGAAGTTAGACCAGTCCTCACTATTGGGTGGGCCCTTCAATTCAAAACAGAAACTGAAGACGATGCCATCAACACTTTTATAAATGATCCTAGTTCTGTTTCCAATTCAACTCGCCGAATTTTAGAATCTGATATGAGCTGTGAAAAATAGGAAAACATTGAGCGAAAAGATGAAATTGAAGAAATTCCTTTCACTTCATCCCATGATAGTATTCCAATCGAAATTGAACCAGGGAAAACACTTAATATCAACCCTAATCTGTTTGAATCCCAGACAAAACAACTCTTAAAAGTCCTTCAAGATCATCAGGAAGATTTTTCCTGGGATTATACTGACATGAAGGGGATCCCTGCTAATTTATGTACTCATCATATTTACATTAAAGAATATTGCCGCCCTGTAATACAGTCCCAACAGAGAACGAATACTGCTCTAAAGAACATTGTCAAAGAAGAATTACAAAAATTATTGGATGTAGGTTTCATTTACCCTATCTCAGATAACTAATGGGTATCCCCGCTAGTTATTATTCCTAAAAAGAATGGTAAGTGGCAAATCTGCGTAGATTACAGGGAGCTAAATAAGGTAACTCAAAAAGTCCATTTCCCTTTGCCATTCATTGACCAAGTCCTGGACACCCTGGCTGGGAAGAAGTTATTTTCCTTCCTAGATGGATTCAGTGGATATAACCAGATCCAGATAACCTTGGAAGACCAGGATAAAACAAATTTGACATGCCCATGGGGAACCTTTGCATACAGGGTCCTCCCATTTGGCCTGTCTAATGCTCCTGCTACCTTTCAGAGGGAAATTCTAGGGATATTTTCTGATTTGGTCGATGATAGTGTTGAAATATATATGGATGATTTTACTCCATATGGAAACTCATTTGAAGAGGGATTGGAAAATCTGGATAAAGTACTCAAAAGGTGTAAACATACCCATGTATCTTTGAGTACAGTCAAATGCCATATGATGAGGGAAGAAGGGATAGTATTGGACATTTTCTCTCAGCTGTCGGGATTTGAGTTGATCCAGCCAAAGTAGAGATGATATTAAACTTTCCGGTACCAAAGACACCCACACAGGTACGTAGATTTATTGGTTGTGTTGGTTATTACAGACGTTTCATAGAAAAATTTTCTAAGGTAGCACATCCACTTTTTCAATTGCTAACAAAAGATGCAGAATTCTTGTGGACTGAAGACTATGAAGAAAATTTCACGAAATTAAGGGACTGATTTGCAAGGTTCCAATCCTTTAAGGACCTGATTGGGCGTTACCGTTGAGCAGGGATGCTCCCACCTGGGTGACTCCCTTGTGTGAGGTCACTATGGTCCCTAGATTTCGAGATAGTTCTCTTGGTATTTTTGGTCCCCGGGGGTTAGCCACAAAAAACTCTAACACAAATGAAAGAGGATGGTTCTATGATGCTGAGATCCAATTTCAGATATTCATAAAAAATTTAGATGGGAAATCCAAAAGCATTTGAGTACAATATTCTGAGCTGTTTACAGATCTCAAGCAAAAGATCCAACTTTCTATGGGCATTCCGTCTATAAAACAAAGCCTATTTTTTTTCAAGGAAATTACTACAGGGAGGAAATCGATTAAAAGACTACTATATCCAAAGGAACTCCTCCATTGTACTGAATTTAAGACTCAAAGCTGGAGTAGCAGAAGTAAATACATTTTTTGAAACTGAACAGAACAGAGCTCACAAACCTTGGATGGGAGCCAACACCTCCAAAACTGGAACCCCAAATGGTCCCTCATACATGAACATTCTACAAGGGAAAACAAAATAGTAACACCATATGAACCAGCTGAGAACACCCCCAAACCATACATTGTGGAGAAACTAAATTGCATGCCAGAACTGAACATAAAGGCACCAAAGATCGAAGAACACCGCTCCACTTTTGGATCATGGGAAATAATATGTAGGTTTAATTGCTGCTAGCCAAAACCAATGGATTTGTTCCACTGGATATTTACCGACTGGACCATGGACTGTGACATCCATCTCTACTCCAAGGGGTATCTTATTGTAAATTTCCCATCGCATGAGGCCAGAGATATCATTCTTGGGGAAGGACCATGGTTCTGGGGCTCTACTGGACTCTTTCTTACACCTTTTCTCCCAGATTTCGACGCAAATGTGATGGAGATAACCAGAATGCCGGTTTGGGTCTGGTTTTATAATCTCACGCTCCAATTTTGGAATGAATTTGTTTTAGTAAGGCATTGGGAACAACCTTGGGAGATACATCAAAACATACATCCAACGATTGGAGGATAGAATATTCACTTTCACACGAATCTGTGTGGAAGTGGATCTCAGCAAGGGCTTCCAGAAAGCATCCATATGATACATAATAATAAAAAAATGGACGCAACTCCTGGATTACGAAAACACTACATTTAGATGCAGGATATGCAGGAAAACTGATCATTTACAAAATACAAGCCCGGATGCAAAAAGAGAAAACAGGAATAATAAGAAAACAAGGAAAGAAACCAAAGGATGGCAATTTCCCTCAGGAGGACCAGAGCAAGAGACAGAAGACAAAGGAGATATACCCATCCAAAATGAGAATAAACAAACCACAATCGAACTAGGGATACAAGAACAAGAAGTACAAGAACCCTTTGAAACAAACACGATGATTCAGTCAGTATACCCTATGGAGGAATCAACGCCAACTTAAGCTCGATCTGATGTAAGGTCATGCGCAAACAAGAGAATGCATGTATCCAAAAGTTTAGATTCCGACAGAGAAAACACTACAAGGAATAATGAGCTAGCCTTGGTTACTTCCTCTCTGCATTCAGGGAATTGGCAAATTGTCCAAAAGAGAAAAGGCAAGCATGAAAAGCCCAACCCTGCTGGCAACTTGAAAATTTGTGTAGCTTCGCTACGTAGTGTGCATGAGCGCACAAGCCCTTTGGACGTCTTGAATTCTTAAATGCATCTACAAAATGTAACTTTTCATTAAAATTTTAATAGAAAGTTGCTGATTTTTTCTTTGGAAAAAAAAATATAGAAGATTAGGAGTATCTTTTTTTTTTACTAGAGTAAACAAGAAATTCAGCATCATTAAAATAAGAGCAAATTCTCATGAGCTTCATAGTGAAATGAGGAATTGGACAACTCCTAAAACATTGTTCATCAAAATAATTTTTCATCCTTGTGCCGTTAGGAGGGTTGAAGATGAAAATCACTTTTCCTTTGAATATCTTTGCATACATCTACATTAGATCTTCATTTCAAAATATTGTTTATCATACTGACCTTCATAGCCTTTTAACTCATCAAAGATATGGTGATCAATATTTTTTCTCTTGAAGCAAGTTAACTAATTCTTTACCTTTTTAAAGATTCAATAAACCAATGTGAATCTCAATTAATGTTAATAACCATTATCATCATGATTGTCATTTTAAAATGAATAAATCACTTTAAATTAAATTACATAATTCAAAATAAATTAATGGTCTGAAATTGTATACTTTTTATGGCACCATTTAAATTTAATAAATTTGTGATGTAGATATAGAATTAAAAAGGATATATATCTTTTTTTTTTAGTTTTTTTGTGTAAAATAGGTAGATAACTTGTATTGGAACATGTGGAAAAGAAAATAACATTGGACATGTCTTACATGTGCATTGTTGTGCCACTAGGAAAAGTATGAATTTAAAATAAAAACTTATGAAATACATTTTGCTTGAACTACTCAGTCATAAATGTCCTATTATATATTCATCTCTATCTTCTTTTGATTTAAAAAAATTGCAAAACATAGCAACTAGATTTATCAAATATGAAACTATTCAGTAGGGGAATCCACTTGATGGTGTCTTCCTCTTAATATGAGAACTCTATGTCTGCTAGTTTCTTGTCCATATTCATGACTTTATGTATAATTTCTCAACTTTATTTTTGGTTTCATCCAAGAAAATAATAGTTTCTTACTGCTCCTCAAATTTTTTGATTAGAACCTTCCCCATAATTGTTTCTAGTTGCCAGTAGATACCCATAGTTTGCACATACTTGGTGTTTTTGGTCTTCATGGTGCATGTAATTGGATTCCAATTTCCCATATTCTCATGTATATATTCATTTAAGATGAATCTGCATTCTATTATGTCTTCTTCTTTTTTCATTTTCAATTCCATTTGCATTTTTGGAGGAGTATTAATGTGATAAATTCTTGAAAATTTATCTGCTGCACTCCAAGCCTTGAAGTTGGAATATCTCAAGTTGTTAAGTGAACCTCTTCTACGATGAAATTCTCTACCTCTAGGCATGATGACAAAAAAATAACAAAAAAACTCGAATGTAGAAGAAAAGTGAAGGAAATTGATAGACCCGAGGGAGGAGAAAAAATGGCCAAGAAAACAAATAGACTTCACACTAGTAAGCCCATTTCTACCAAAAATAGAGACCCGAGTATATTGAGTCTTCTGAATGGATTTGATAAAGCCCAATTTATCACTTGTGGGAGGAAGGGGATAGAATAGAGAGCGATAGAAAATATATGAGGGTTAGCCTAAAATATCACAAGAGTCATGAAACGACTTAAGATTTCATAGAAGAAAGTCACTTCCATGAGTTAGAGACACTCCATTATAAGGGAGAAAAAAAAAAGGCTTCAAAACAAAAGAGGGGCACAAGACTAAGCATGAGACTTCCTAGAGACCAAGTAGAAAAAATAGATGCTAGGGGAGTGTAAAGATAGAAAGGAGGTGGTGACACAAGAGTTTGAGGACTTAAGTAGAAAAGAAAACTTAGAATAATAAGGACAAACACAAAGGCACAGACCTTGAAAGGGTGACACTGATTAGATGCCTTCAAAGAGTTATGAAGACATCATTTTAGCGCCAGAAAGAGGAGTGAAGACAAAACTAGATTCCAACTAAACATAGAAATATGGCGTGTATAACATGCTAGAACCATACTTGACCACAAATGAAAATGAGAAAGAGATATGAGTGAAAATAGCATAGACCTTCCTTCTTAGACACTTCGATCAAAGGAAGGAAACTTTCATCATTTTCCTGGGAGGTAGATATGTAATGCTTGCCATTACACTCAAGAGAACCCTTATGTATTATAAGACTAGCTACTATCAAGATACAATTTTACTATGAGTGCATGCCTATGTGCAATATGTTCCTGGAACTAAGCATGGTTGAATAATGCTTGTTGTGGTTTTGATGGAGGTGTGTTAATGCTCTGCAGGTGATGATAGTGCGAGATAAATACATCTTCCTACATTTGCACCAGGTGGGGAGAGCTTACATCTACAAACATATGGCCTTCTAAAATACCAAAAACAAACTTAGTGACCTTAATTTTCATGCGTCATGGGTTCATTTTTATTGGTAAAATGTATTTTAGCTAATGATCAAATAATTTAATAGATAATAATCCAAAATTATTTATAAAATAATAATAATTATATATAAATTTTGAAATTAAACATTAATTGTACATTTTAATGTTTTAATTAAAAAGTGTGTGTGTGTGTGTGTGTGTGTGTGTGTGTTCGTTAATTGGGTATAGTGTAATGGTTTCTTTTTTTCAATTTCAAATTTCATTTTGTGACATATTTCCTCTTTCTAAATATATTTTTGTTGAAATGTTGTCCTAGCCTCGAGTTCTGAAGATTTTGGGTATCGTCCTCAGAATGAGGGTAAGTGCCAAATAGATTTCCCCTTAAAGTTATTATGCTGAAAACCTAATGTAAGATCCTCAAAACCTAGTGTTATGGCCTAAAATCTCCTCTTTAGTCTGACTAGTTGTAAAAAGGAAGACTCTCACTTGGGAAAAAGTACATGGATATGGATTTGAGGGTCTTTTGATGTTCCTAATGTGTAGAGAAGAGGATGAAGCTATTGAAGAATTATTCAATTCTTATGGATAAATCCAAAATTTGTGGGATAGTGGCACGTAATTCTTTAGACGATCATATGAGTAAAGGTATGTTTTTTTATTTTCTTTTTTATATGTGATTCATAGACTCCAGATGTTGGTGCCTACTACGTCCACGAAATATTTGTACTAGGAAAATCCACCTGTAGGGATCACTTCTCGTCGGTTCAACCACGGAGCTTGACCCCGAGAATGTCAAGATAATTGACCCCATGAATTCTTAATAACAAAAATGCTTTAACGACGTGAACTCGACCAATTGATCTAACCCTCAGGGCTATGAGTAAAGGTATGATATAAAGAAAATCTTAGACGATTGGAGGTAGACCCACTTTTTGAACTCGATCCTTAGTAAGATGTGTTATCACTCTATAATTTGTAAGATTGGCAAGACTAAATTATAAAGAACAACATAAAAACCACTTGAAGCCCATGATCTAGCCCTCCTAGACTCAGAGAGGGATCTCTCTATGGGATTTAAGTTTTTTTGAGTTTACTGATATTAGGATAGCTAAATTGAGTGTGGGAATTGTTTTTGTTTGATGGTTCATGGTTGTATTTAAGGGGGGTTTCTCTAAACAGTTTCCATTGGGATATGGAGTCAAAATAGGCTGGGTGTACACATCAAATTTTAGAACAAATGCAAGGCAAGCCAGTTGCGAATACTAGTGTTTATAGCTGAGTGGAATTATGGGATGGAGAAAAGTGATTTCAGTAATGACTTAAGAGCAACTAAGAATTCTTAAACCATACATCAGAAGAAAACATTGAAATTGTAAATACAATTAGAATTAAGGTACTCTGAACAGCAAATCTTAATCTAACCTTCCTGCTTTACGAATAGAATTATAAATGAAACACATGAAAAGACTACACTGGGAAAACATTAAACATGAATAAGTAAAAACATCACCAGTATAACACAACACATGAATCTTGCGGAATGCTCTCTTCATTGATGCTCCAGCATGAAAAGTACGAATACTTGCAATGAAAAGTGCTTACAAAACCAAGGTCCAACCCTTGTTACAGAATGAAAACTTGTATTTAAACTATTTGCACCAGATTGTCCTTACAGAAAGGGCAATCGGTTCGTTTATCACAAGAGTAACTGAAAATGGATCTGTGTGCCTTATGCATGAATGCTTTGTGATTGTTTTTAGACAGATTTTTGAAGTTAAGTTGGAAGTGTCCCTTAATTTTAATGGCCCTCTTGGCAGGTTCCCGACGTCCTTTTGGAGCCGTTATCTAATGTTGTGGCGAACTGTTGTGCTAGCGAATTCGATACACTAGATGTGTTGACACTAAAAATTCACTAGGCTGCCAACTTCGTCACTAAACTGAGTTTTCATCCTTCTGTGAGCCTGCATAAATTTTCCCAACTCTTTGGAGTTAGGATCTTGGTCTTGTTCAACTTCCTGTAGACTTCATCAGTCTCCGTGTACTTCAGGAATGTTGGTTTCAGCTGAAAATGTGCTTCACCTCATGGTGTATGAAGACAACGTTGTTGATGACTTCATAGAATGCTTTCCCAGTCATGGTGTTCTTCAGATTTGTGAGCTTGGATGTGTCCTCGAAGATCTTTGTGAGCCTATTTACATAGTCATTTATAAGCATCGGTTTATCATTGATGACAAACAAAGAAATAAAAACCACTTTTTTTCAGTGGCTCAATCCTATAGAAAAACCTACTCACCCCAATCTCCAGCTGACGACATCTTTCTTCTAGTTGTGTGACCAGAATCTTCTTATTCAACACCCTATTAACTTCAAGAATAGAGGTTTTTCTTTCATCTAGATCCATTTGCTCCAATACGTGGCTGCTCTTGGAATTCAAGAATCTGATGATGTTGTGGGAAGCTTGGGGCTTATTTCCAATTCCTCATTAGTTTTCTTAATGGAGGCTTTCACCACATCAATTAGGTCCCTCTGTTAAAAAATTATCTGGACAGAGGGCCATATATCATTCACAGGTTCAATTATATCCAACCATATAATTTGTTTCAAACTTCCCATCATGCAGCCAATTAAGGACTCCTTAAGAGACTTTTGCAAGCTCTCATTTAGGTTTTTTCTATTCTGCGACTCCGTGGCATGGGCAGAGTCTTTCCCTTTCAGTTTCTCTAGTAGGTCATTGAGTTGATTCCGCAGCTTTTTAATCTCTGTTGACTGTAAAGACATTTTATCCATTGCCTTGGCTAGCTTCTCAGTGCTTTCTACTAAGGCACTCGTAGACGTTGTGGATGTTGGAATCACTGTGAGAGGAACTAATTGTAGGGGGGTCATGGCTTTAGCTGCTTCCTTTGTTGCTCCCTTCACTGCATCCCTTATTGCCTTCTGTCTTTCTTTGATCATTTTATCCATCTCATTCTCCATTGTCTTGATCTACTCTGTTTGTTCAACAATCAATTTCGGCATTTCTGCTTTCTGTGTTTCAATGGCTTCTATATCCTTGGCCATAGGGTCTTATGTCGCTGACATCATAAGCTACCTCCTCAAAGCAGCTATGTATGCATTCTTCTTCCTCACAAGGGTTTCTTCGACTGCTATGTTTGATGGATTGTACCCAAGTTATATCACTAAATCCTCCAGATATTTTATCCTCGAATCTTTGGCTATGGCAGAGATATTTTCCATATTTAATTATGATTGTGTGTCAGAAAAATTCACCTGCAGGTTTCAGAGGCTCATGGTTGTGCTATTTAGGGTGGAGGAGATCATTTCCACAGTCTGCTTGTGCATCTCCATCTGGTCTATTGGGTGGATATTCTTTACATCAAACTTAAAAGATGTCTTCGTGTAGTTTGTTGCACCTTTGGGCTGAGGAATTTGTGCCTCCAAGAATGCCATCCTCGTTCTTCCCTTCTCATGGTCAAAGTCTTATAGGAGTCTACTCTGGGAGCTTCCTGTTTGCTTCCAAAAAAATTGTAGGTGTTGGTCTTGAGAACCTCATTCCTTCTTTTGATCTCCTTGAATGCATCATAGATGCCTTCCTCCTTTTGTTTTGCAGTGGAAGTAGATGTAGGAGTCTGCACATTCTGGTGTTCGAATGGCATGGTGGCAGAGGATGTGGAGAAGATCATGTAGCCACCTACTGGAAATGAACTTAGTAAATCCCCAATTTTGATGACAGTTTGCTGATTTTTCTCACTGCCTTGGTCAAGGCTCATGCTGATCCTAGCTCTCTTCCTATACTTCATTTTGAACTCCTTAGTGGAGGAATCGATATCCATGTCTATTTGATCCTCCCTGGTCCTCTTACTTCCTATTTCTTTTTCAGGCTCCTTCCCTTTGTCATCTTGTCATATTGAACTCCCGCTGCTTTCCTCTCTTGTGGAGTTTTGTTTTTTGATTCCTGAAGTAGAGACGACCCGCTCTTCAGCCTCCTGGAGTGTGTCTGCCACCCACTCTTCTTGGTTCATGTACTTCTCTATCTCCAATCTGTGGGTATGGATGTAGGGTGTGGACTTGTTATCCACCCTCTTCTTGGTGATCATCCCCATTGGATCATAGGACCAGGTGAAACTGTGTGTGAATTTCATCTCTTTTAGTATTTTATCTCCCTCTCCCCTTGTTGCACTGTTGTTGCAAATGAATGGGCCGGTTTGGGATTTGATCCTGAATTGTGACTTCATCTTGGCCGAAACAAAATGCACATCATCAGCATCTATCTTTTTTCTGATATACTCAAGGGAAAAGATCCTCATGGAGAGGTATTTGGGTAGTTTATAGGGGGCCAATTTGCTACCATAAACCCTGATATCTGTGTAGTTTTGGTAGAGATACCAGTCTGTTGTCCTAATCTGCTCTGTCAACTTTATCACTTTCTTGATTTCCTCACTGACCCTGGGCTCTGTGGTGCTGTTGAGTGCACTGATTTTTGGATGAAAAAATAGGTCTACAAATCTCTTGCATGAATAGTCTTCCTGCTCCTTGATCAACAAAGTATTCCAGAATATCACTGATTGGGGCTGAGAATCACCATTATGCTTCATCATATCAAACCGAAACCTGCTGGGTTGGAAATGAACAAACATGTACACCAACACATACGTGTATTTCAAGACCCCTTCTGTCTGAAATTTCAAGAAATGATTGTGGATTGCATCAACAAGGAACTGAGCATAGTTGAACATAACAGTGGGCTTGGCATCTGAAGAGAGGATAGACAAGAAACCAATTATGGCTTCATCTATCCACTGATCATTGTGATATCCTAACAAGTAAGACAAAACATGGATGATGTGTTGGGTTTTATCAAGGAAGATGGATGATGGATACGGAGGATTTTTGATATGCATGGATTCATTGGAGGCCATGAAAAGCTCTAAGGTTTTGGCCCTACTAGTGAAATCTAGCTTTTGGTATAAATCTACAAGGGCCTCATATGAAAAATGGATATTGTTCTCAACAATGGGGGCTTGCATTATATCTTGAATGGGTGGGGCACTAATGTAAAATAAAATTTCTCTGGAGGGGTTCACTATGGCTCTCTGGTTGATTTCATAGCAAGATTGACATTTTCTGACTAGCTCAGGGCAGCTATGGGTTCTGGGAAAAATGCAAAAAGGAAATTTGGTCTCCCAAAGGCCTATATCATTTATTTCTTCAAGGAATTTATCCTCAAGCCAGTAGTAAACATCGAACAAGTTGATGTCAAACTCAGTCTCGTGGATATTGTAATCTCTGTTAGCCAGGGGAATATGGTCTAAGTCTACCTGAGGGTAGACCAATATGGGATTGAAAGGCTGTTGATCTACCTTGGGAGGCATGATTTTCTTTTTCACTCTCTGTTTCACCTACAATGGAGAATGGGCTGCAAGAGAAAGGGAATAGAGAAGGGGGGAAATGGTATGAATTGATACCGAGGAAGGGGTAAGATCGAAGGGGATCGAGATCATAAATGAATTAGCTGAAACGAGAACTGTAACCAGGCTAACAGAGCACTGATTGTTCCTTATTTGATGTGAAATTTACCCTTCGGCCAAGATGGCTCATCGTAATCTCCTCTGTAGTTGTTTGTAAATACCATAACCTATAGAAATTTAATAGTAACAGCAATGCAAACTTTGGTGCCTCAGTGATTTCGGGTTTTAACATGTGGCTAGAGGGTAACCGTTGATTTGGTGCGGGTTCGTTGGATAACGGCCCGACCATTCATGGCACAATGGTGTTATTGGTGGGAGGGGATGTGATGGGGTGATGGGACTGTGGGCCTGGGTCCAGGGATGAGTGCTAAGGGGAATGTGTGACGTGGCAAGGAGGTCGGACCCGACAGATATCGCAAATCACACATAAGCAAATTTAGTTATGAGTAGTAGAGGTAAACCTTAAAACTTGTGATGTGAGAAGTGTAGGGACTAGAGGGATATGTCGTGGCAGGCAGGGGCCCACAGATATCGCAAATCGTAGATTGGCAGATTTAGTTATGAGCAGTAGAGGTAAACCATGAAACTTGTGATGTGTAAAGTGCGGGGAGAGGGAGGTGACGTGGCAGGTTGGGTCCCATGACTATCGCAAATCGCAAATCGGCAGGTTTAGTTATAAGTGGTGGAGGTAAGTGCTAAGATTAGTGAAGTGTGAAGTGTGGGGAGAGGGAGGTGACGTGGCAAGGAGGTGGGACCTGCTGACATCACAAATCCGGCGATTTAGTGGTGATTAGAGGATTTTGTGAAATGAATGAATGGCAAGGAATTTTTGCAATTTGGTCGATGCGAATTACAATTTGGTGCTTGGAGGGACTTGCACAGGGCTTAGGATAAAATAGATTTCACCTCAAATGATTTTGAAGTCCCCATTTCACCTTTTCCTTTCGTTTCTTCCTCCTTTGCATATCTGCCTACCCGAACTACTCTTCTAACATTTTTTCTTCCTTTGTAGGGTGCATTTAGACTTGCAGACCTTGAACATTTTCTTTTAAAATTCTAACCTAACCCCTATCCCTTATTTCTCCTATTGGTTCAGATTAAGTTGTTGAACCAATCTCGTTATCTACCTATCTACTAATAAGCCAAGATTAAACAATTTGGCAAATCTTTATTTTCTAACCTATCAACAGAAATTGAAAACTGTCCAATCATGATTAAACTGTATAACTGGACAAACCTATCTAAAGAGTAGTGACATTTGAACTTGCAGCGCTTTCAGTTTTATTTCTTTTTTAGGATTCTTCTTTCTTTTTTCCTTTCTTTTTTCTTTTCATTCTTTTCTCTTTTCTTTTTCTCTATTTTTTACACCCTCTTTTATTTATTTTTTTCATTTTTCCTTTTTATTTGAAATCATTTGAATTTTGAAAAGCCTTTTCAATAATGAAAACCTTGCACGAAATATGAAGTATCCAGTCACCTTGAAATCCTATAATTTATAGGGTACTAACAATATGTATCAATTATTCTTAGGGTTCCTAATGTGGATGATTTGGAAATAATGTAACATAAGAATTTTTAAAAATAGTCTTAAAATCTAGAGGATCTATGGTCATGCTTAACCAACAATATAAGGAATTCATGCATGCCTCTCACTAAAAATATGGGACAGGAGAAGCAAAACAAGAGATAAAATATCATATTAAATGATGGATTGAATTGTGGAATCTATCCCTAATGTTAGGCATATTTTATCCCTAAAGCTTGAAATGTTGTTTTCCTCCACCTCCCTAGCTTCATCAACCGCTCTATTGTCGCCCCTAGAGACAACCCTTGGGTTGAGGAGAAGGGTCATTGCCTAGGACATCTTATAGTATCTCAAGGATAGATCTATTCTACTCAAGAATTAGATATAAACTTATGAAAACTGGTCCAGTTACCCTACTTAGAGGAAAATTCAATATACACGTAAAAAATATATCATTTTCCAAGAGTAAATGTTAAGATCTAGTGGCCTACAAACATAAAATGCAACTTGATTGGTCGTTGCGGTAAAGGTGGAAATAAGAAATATAAGAAAGAAACCCAATGTAGAGGGATGGACAAACACATAATCATGTGCACTAAATCCTAGTAGAATCATGAAAAAATAAAGGAAATGAGGTGCAAAAATTATGGAGTGCATTTTAAGGCTTTCAACTCAATATCTCACAGATACTATTGCTATATCATAACATAGGTAAATCTGCAATCTCACAGGTACCATCTGGTACCTCATAACATAGGTAAATCTACAGTCTCACATGTACCATATGCTATCACATAACATAGGTAAATATGCAATCTCACATGTATTGTCTACTACAACATATCATAAGTAAATTTGTGACTTAAGAGTGAATCTAGAAGCTACAATTACTAAATTTCTGAAGAAGAAAAAACACACATGAAGTGATGCAAAAAGGAAGAACACATACTACACATCCTAATACTTGGAATCACCAGAAACTTCTTCATTAGTCTTCCAAAATGAAATACAACTATTAAGTTCAATTTTATTTTAGCAAAAATACTACAACCTATGGGACCGAAAGTCGAACCTCTACTACTAAGTTCCTCTTTTGTTTTATAGGGAGAGAGTCCAAATGAACAATTACAAAAATATCTTGAATGCTACAACTGTCTGAGCATGCGAATGGCCAAGTTGTCCTAATGATTACCTAACATATTTTGATTCCTTCTTGAAATGAAATATTTACAAAACATGAAAAACATGAGGTGTCATAATTGACACAACAAAATATCTCCATTCCTATGATTTCCTAAGGTGGACTCAGGCTCCATTATCCAGGTTTGTGGTGGGTTTATGATCTCGCCACGCCTATGCCATTGTATTCCTTCCACGGTTACTTGCTAATTCACATGTCATTTTCTCCCTCTAACTATTTAAATTTCCCCTTTTTTGCAGCTAGTTGTTCTTGTATGGCATTACGTTTAACCCATTGGGATCAAAATCTCTAGTGGGCAGACGTGATTTGGCATTAGGGCGTTGGAGGTGATATGCACTGGCTGATGGCTGAACGAGGTCAAGCACCGAAGGAGTGAAAAAGAAGCTTCGTTGTAATGGAACAATTTGAATTCCAATGACCGGCATGAGATAATTTTATAGGATGGGAACACGGTGGAGTAACACATGGATGGGGAGATGGTGTGGAGAAATTTAGGAAGGACATGTGGAAACACTTGTTTGGATGGGAAATGGATGGGAGGAGACCCTTGGCCCTGCAAAAATCAGGCTCGCTTGCTAATGTCACTAATGTGTTGGCGCGTTGGTGGCAAGTGTGGCACCGATACTTTGGCGGCGTGAATGAACAGGGTCGGAGGCGAGGCCTGACCCCTCTGGAATCAATCCCATCTGTTGATTGACTATTTACGCTTACTAAATTTTACTTTATGGGGGCTAGCGTTGGCTTATTTGTTATGCTAATTTACCCCTCGAACTATCTTTCGAGATGTGGCAACCTTAGAGCCGATGGTGATACACCCAATATTTTATCGTCTATTAGTTGTTTCACTTAATGCCAGGGTGAATCCCTTATGCTTAGCCTTTACCTGTTTTTCGCCATAGGACTGGTCTCCACAACCACGGCTTAAGATATCGGGCATTTAGCCCTTTTGAGCCCTACACAAGCCTTTTTATTTTGTTAACAACTCTGTGTCATTGGTCACACCTCTACTCAAGGCGACCAAAATCCATCCCCAAAGGTCAGAGCTTCCCAATCTTGACTCTTCTGTTTAATTGAAATTATTTAAAGGTTAAAATTGTCTGGGATCTGAGCCCTTATTTTTGTTGCACTCTTGGTCTCAACTGCTCCATTAAAACCCATTCTTGACATTAAGTTCAAAGCCCCCTTTAACCCGATGTATCCCCTTTGCACCGTATTTCTAATCACCCGAGCTCCACACACCCATATGTGTTAGCTGACAAGGTCCACCTGACCCTCTGTTTATTGGATATCACTTTGTCCATTGCCACCGTGTCCTGACGGTTTGATTTTGGCGTTAACTTTAATCTGTTGGGGTACACTTTTGGGCCGTCAGAGCAGGGTGGGATCCACCCGCTCTACTCCATCCCGACGCTACACTTCTATGCCCCATATGTTTCCTCTGTGGTGTTACTATCGAGTGGACCCCACCTGCTCAGTTACAACCTGACACTTTATTTCCGCACCATCTATGGGTCCTCCGAGATGCATTTGTCGTTGAACCATCACCAAGATGATGTCATCCTGGCCCTCCACTCCCGACGCTTAACTTTATTCACGCTTAACATTCTACTAGGGTGCTCTGTCGGGTGGACCCCGCTCGTTCATAACATCCCGACACTTCGTTTCCACGCCATCTATGGGTCCTCTGGGATGCATTTGCTGGGGAACCATTACCAAGATGACATCATCCCAGTCCTCCACTCCCAACACTTAACTTTATTCACCTTTATTACGCTTAACATTCCGCCGAGGTAACTTTTTTGAGGTAAACCTGATGGGTGGGTTCCACCTATGACCAATATAGTTTATTTTTGCCACCGACGTGTTGGTGACATCTACCCAAAGATTTGCATAGAAGCTCTACCAGCCTTGCCATCGAGTTTGGCACTAAAGCTAACTTTGGCTACATGCCAAAGGCTTCTCCAAATGCCCTTTAGTTCTGGAATCTTCGAATTGTGGTCACCAACTTTGACTAGGTCTATCTCACAATCCTGGAGGCCATTTTCAAACTTTTGCATACCACTAGAAAGCTCTTCCAGAGCACTTTTTGGATGAATGTGTCTGATATGGTCTTTAAAATCATATTATACCAAAAAAATAGCTTCAAACTCTATTATTATTTGCACCCGTCTTCTTGATCTCCTCTTCAGATTCCCCCTTGAATATGCCTTGGCCTTGCTCTGCTTTTTTTAATCCCATTTTGTTTTTCTGGAGTTTGCAATGTCTCGCTGCATAGAAGAAAGAATCTCCTCTGCTATATGAAATAATAAAAGGGAGGACGAGGAGGGTACAACACACTCTCAAGGGGTACAAAAACATGATCATCTTGTGCAACTCTCAAATCCTAATCAATGTTGTAAAAAAATTCAAAATGACCCAAAACCTGAAAATATTTTGACCAATTGGAGATTGGCCTTAGGATGGAAAATGTTGCAAAGATTATTTAAGCATTCCCAATCATGGTTTCCTTGTATGTGAGCCAATGTCCTCGTAGATAAATTATCTAGCCATGGGACCCAATAGTGCCAAGCAAACATTGATGTAGAATTTTCTACTTTAGTTCCTAATACTCTTAAAGAGGAGTGTCTCAGGATTAGCATCAAATACATTTCAATCAAGGGGATTAAAATGACATGGAATATAACTTCCCAATGCTCTAGTCTTCGTGGTTCTCGGCTCTCTAATCTAAGATAACACTGTAGAATCCAACCCACTAATCATCTAGGTATTCAAATTTTGATAATAAATACAAGCATTATGTTATATGCTCCCTATTTTTCATGTCTTCTTTATGATATATAGGCATAGTATGAATAATCCTCATAGTAAATATAGGAGTTACATCTTATTTGTTATTATGATTTTGTGGATAAGGACTCAAACAACAAGATATGTCTAACATGTTGAGCCAATTACACTCATAATGATTTTTTGAAACCTCCATAGTTTTGGTTCCCTTGTGATAGGTTGTAGAGGAAACTTATTGTATCACATTTGTATATAATTAAGAGAACATATAACTAATTACCAAAAAATAACTCTAATATAGAATATCAAGAGTATCCTTTCGTTTTAAATAGAATAAGTAAGAAAATCAACATCGTTAAAATAAAAACAAATTCTTAGGAGATTCATGGTAAAATAAGGCATTGGACAACACCTAAAACACCGTGAGTTGAAATAATTGTCATTTTTGTGCCATTGAAAAGTTTAACAATTCAAATAATTTTCCCTTAATGTTATGCATACACTTACACTAAATATCAAAATCAAAATATTTGTTATTATACCAACCCTCAACCTTTTAACTCATTAATAATATAGTAATTAATTTTTTTCCTTAAATTATTTTAACATATTTTTTTTTAAATAAATTAAATAATAACTATAAAGTTCAAAAAAACCAATGTAAATTTAAATAAATATTAATAATCATTATTAGTTTAAAATGAATACATCACTTTAAATTAAATTATACCATTCAAAATACATTAATGATTTTAAATTGTATAATTCAAGAAAATTAATGATTTTAAATTATACAATTCAAACTACATGAATGATTTTAAATTGTATATTTTTTAGGAAGATGGTTTACTTTTCATAATCCCATTTAAATTTAAGAAATTTGTGGCATGTATGGGGTATTAAATAATTTTAAAAATGTGTGGCGTAGATATGAAATTGACAGGAGAAAGATTCCTTTTAATTATAAAATTATTTTAATTTCTAAATAATAATTTAAATATTGACGAGGAGAAAGGTTTTTTTAATTATAAAAGTATTTTAATTTATAAAAAATAATTATTTAAATTATTTTTAAAGAATAATTTTTAAAATTAAATGCTAGTATTTAAATTTTAAATTTTTTAAATTAAAATAAAAAAACATATTTTAATTTTGTGTACTCTTATTTATTAAACTAAATAATTCGTTTTTAAAATATTTCTTTTAATTTTAAATTTTAATTTGTGATATATTTATTTTTTGGAGTTTTTGATGATAGAATTTGGTGGAAAAAATTGAGGTGAAATCTTTATTTGTGTTACTTAAATTGATTTTTTTTATTATATATATATATGGATTCAACACCCTCGAAAACCTAAAAAGCATTTTTATTATATAAAATTACCAATAAAACTTGTGATTTCAATAAATTCTTACGAAATTTTAAAAAAATTATACCAAAAAAATTATAAAAAAAAACATTGAAAAAAAGTACAACTATATATATAAATATGTTTTTGTAAAAAACAAATCTCTACAAAAATCACTAAACAATTTTTTAGAGTAATAATTAAAGTAAACTCATCGAGACACATGCTTCAATTAATCAATTATAAATAAATTATTCATATTTAACTGACATGCAATTATAATATCATAATAACGACAGTACATGGAATTATAATAACAACGATACGGCGGGAGTTGCCGTGTTATGCACATGTCTCAAGGTTGTATTATCTATTATATTATATAATTTTTTAAAAGTTTAAATATTAAATTGACATGACAAGTATCGCATTAAAAATAATTATACCACGTGATTTGCCCTGTTGATGCACGTCTCAAGATTGAAGCAGGACGCACTCGTCATTAGGGTGTTGAATTCTTTTCGAAGTGACTTTATAAAATGCTTTGTCATACCATCGCTCCTCGCTTGCATTTGGTATCTTTGTATCGCGAGGGCTAGTATTCCTACTTTGCATATAATAAATGTATATGTATGTATGTTAATAAATTTATAAATGTATATGTATGCTTATTAATAAATTTATATGTATATATATTTTTATTTCGATGAAAGTATGAGAAATTTTGGAGACTTTCTCTATATTTTATTGATGGTAAATTGAGTAAATTGTTAGTCTTAATTACGAAGATTTATTTTAAAGTAACTGAAGAAAGTCAAACTAACTTCATTTCTTATTCTAAACCATTTGAGCTAACTAGGGGATTACATTTATAATTTATAAAATAGTTAGTTGTTCTTTTGGTTTTTTTTTCCGTTGTTTAAGAAAATTAGATTAGCAAAATAAGAAGAGTTTTTGTCATAACACATTGTTTAAATTGGAAAACAAAAGTAACTAGATAGGAAAGTTTTAGTCTATCTATTTGCCTACTAACAAAGACTCCCTGTGTTAGGGATCCACCCTACAACCTCGACTTCCACATTTCTATCTGTTATGAAACGTTGTTTTACCTTGCCTTCCATTTTGCCTCTTGGATTTTAGATTGAATTGCAGGGGGACATAATTCACATAAATAACTACATAGTACTCCGTTGAGCATTGTGTTCTAGGGTTTGTGTAATAACTCTTTTTTCGCACCCCGTGATTGTAAATATCCCTATATAAAATTTTGGGACATGTGTAAATTCAAGTGAAAATGAATTGATGATTGGTTGAAGGTTGCATGGATTTTTTGGATTATTAGTGTGATGATGTTAACCATATGGGATGATTCACCATTTTTTAAGTAAAACAGTAACAAAAAAAAAATTACTTTATCAATTCGTATTTTCAACTTATCTCCATACGGTTTTACTCGAATTTCGAGCGGGAGAACTTTTTAAATGCATAATTTAATTCCTCATCCAAATAGTACCCATGTTGCATACTTTCAATGGACCATGCTACACGAAAAATGAGAAATACATGAAAAACGTGATTGCAATCGAAAAGTAGTAGGAAACTTATGACTAGCTCCGTTAAAAGCTTACATATCATGACTATAATAAAAATTAGAAACCAATGAGAAACCTCTACATAAAAAGGATTATAACAAAAAATAACCAAAAAAAGAGAGACAAGGACTAGCAAAAGCCCTAGAAAAACCATCTACTTCCTAACCAATGCTAAAACATATGAGAAAACATGAGACTAACGAAATACTGACAAGGAGAAAAGGGAAACAAGGGGCTTGCTTATTGGAAAACCAAATACAACACCTCGAAACCAATGTTGTCTCCTTTAATTGTCATTTTGTAATCCTTCTATGCACCATAATCTTTATTTTCCAAGTGCAACTAGGAAAAAGAACCCCTACAAATTCCCTACCAACAGTTGCGAGAGACTATAATTTGATCTTGGTATTGCGGAAAGAAAATAACCCAAATTTCCCTATAAAATCAACTAGGATGCATATCAAAAGACAATTAAAGGCATGAACTAGCCACTCATCCATTATGGATATGAATGAAACCAATTTTATAGTGCGTCAACTCATGTTAGACTAATTTTCCCCTCACGAATTAACCTTACTTATATATTCCCAACACAGAGGGAGGAAAATATTTATCATTTGAGTTCGCTTAAACCTGCTCCTACCATTTTCTAACTCTACCATTCAATATAATATTTATAATTATGAACTCCACTAGTCGTCTTACTAGTATCGATTTCTCAATTTCCTAATGCAAATGGGCATTGCTTCTACCTCCCATATACCTCTCAATTGCCAATTTGTATTATATCTCAATATTCTTTCCAAATTCACTAGAAACAAATAACCAGCCTACTATTTTCCTTTAATGCACCAATAGCAGCTCCACCATACATGCATGGGTATGCAATGGGACAACGCTTTGTCTAGGAAATGACTAAAGTCTCTATCAGAAAATACAGACGTGACATTCCTTGATATTTCTTGTCCGTTCATGACCTTATCTCTAATTTATTATTCTTAGATTTCCATTTGTATTCCCCATTCCCTGAGGCCATTTGAAATTCACTATGTTATGCTGCCTTGGTTTGAAATTTGTTGTCCCGAACAAGGAGAGTTGTATTGACCCTCCAATCAGCCAACAATTGGAGGTTTACCAGGCAAGATTTCATTGAGAAATAATGAGCAAACCCTGAAATTCGAGCCCTGCAGAATAGAGCGAGATTGAACTCACTTGGATCCATGTTTCTTTATCGGGACCTGTCTTCACTCATTGGGTGGGAATATATAAATATAGTTCATAAAATTATCTTTTCAAATTTGGGCAACCAACTCTTCCTTTCCTCTTATAGAAGGATTTTTAGCTCTCTTGAACTGGCCAATTAATACATTTATAATAGCTTATTATCGAATTTTTTTTTTTATGGCATGCTCTCTTTCATCCATTGAGTTTTAGGTTTACATAATATGGCATTTCTTATTTCTTCTTTCGTTTTGATGAGTAGTAGAATGAGTTGAGATAATCACATTAATGGCATACAATTTTTGAAGGCCAAATCCACACAACCTGCGAGAAAATCAGACTAGAACCAGTCAATCTCAAATTGGTGGTAGGTTTCATCCTTTCGGTGGCCATGGGAATCTCTCAACTGTGTCAAAAGTGCTAGAGTTAGTGCTCTTTATTGGTGAAGTATTTTAAATCTCAGGAGCATAGCTGCCCCAAATAGTTGTTCCATTAATACTTCACTTTCATTTCTTTTGACTGTGATAAAAATGCAAGAAATCACAGCTAACATTGATAAAAGAAATGTAAATAGTTGTTTGCAACAATCTCAATGGGTGTAGAATATGTAGAATTTTTTTTCCGAGAATAAAATTTTGATGTTTGTGTTATAGGAGATGAGGACATTTACCCTATTGCCTGTATCAAAGTCAAAAATCACTAGAAAATCTTATGTAGTTAAATAAGCGATAAGTGTAACTATGGGCAACATAGACAAATGGTTTACACCTTAAAGCGATTTTGATATAAACATTCAAACCTCTTATGTCACTTTAAAAGTTAAAAAAAATTCTTCACGGAAACGAAATAAATGTTCTTAATACATATTGGTTAATCTTAATACTTATTGGTTAGATTACAATAAAGTATTGTGAGAAATTCTTCTAGCTTGGTCAAACTTTCTCCATCCACAAAACATTTAGTTTTATTTTATAAATATTAATCACTCATTCCTAGTTTAGTAAACCAGAATTTTCCAAATGGGCTTCTTGATTAAAATGAGAATCAAATGTATTTTCTTCAATCTCCCAGTCCTGTATGAACTCATAGCTCCTCTTCCTCTATTTTCAAATTTTCAATGTGCTTTTTTTATATAGTTTTTCCAGAGATGAAAAACTATCTTAAATTAGTATCATTATTCTCATTTTTCAGGGATCGTATGTTAAATTAAGAATGGACAACATGGTAAAGCAACCATTCATATTGTCAATTATGCATTTCTCTTCCAATTATTTTAGTAAACTCATTTGAATTTTAATTTTTTCCCATCAAAATTAGCAACATCTCTTTGAACTTTAATTTTAATAGACTTGGAGAGACAAAATATATAAATATTAATAATTAAAATAAATATTAAATATTAAAATAAATTAAATATTTTGAAAGCAAAATGCTTAAATTTATTTATACCAATTAAAAATATTTGTTATAAATTTTAAAAATAATATCATTTAAAAATAAATCGCTGTTAAAATATAGAAACTAGCTTTTATATATGTGTGTATTTAAGCAACTCAATTTCAATATATACTTGTATATATGGATGTTGGACTCTATAAATGTTCATAAGTAGAAGTTAAATTCTATAAATATGCATATGTTCATATATAAAAGCTAGATTCTATAAATATGCATATATGGGTGTTGGCTTCCATATATGCGTATATATACTTGATTTCAACATATAATTATATACAAAATCTTGCTTCCATTAATTTTTCCATATATGTAATTCAAATATAATAAAAATAACAAATTATGAATGAAAATATGATTTTTGAAAGCTTAAAATGTATATATATATATATATATATATATAACTTAGAATTTTAATAATTTTACAATAAAATTAATTTTAATTTTTTTATAAATTTAATAAAATAAATAAAATAACATTTTTATAATATTTAATTTATCAACTATTTTATAAAAAATAAAGTACTTTAAAATTTTGTATAAAATAAATGTGAAAAATATTCCTAGTAAAAGATTTTAAAATTATTGTTTTACCCTAATTACTTTAATTTTATAAAATTAAGAATAAAATTAATTATGATATAATTTTTTAAAGTATAAGAAATTATGTGGATACCATATAATTATGATAAAATTGATTATTTAAAAGATATTTATGTTAAAATGTATTTTTATTAATTAATTATTTATGTGTAAAGATTAGTCAAATCAATCAAGAAGTTGGGATGCACACCTTGTAAATGAGTCAACCCATCATCCATTCTAAGTGAGGAAAATATAGTAATAGTGAATAGTTACAATAGATTTTAAGTTAGTATTAGTAGTGAGAGAGGGTTTTTTAATACTTTGTTGTTTTAATTAGTTATTGTTATTCTCATTAATTCATTATTTTTTATTTATTTATTCTCTAATGTTCTAAGTAAATGTAATATTATTTATTTTTATATGTTATGATTTAAGTGTTGCATTTCTACTGTATTTATTTGTTCCTTCTGTTAAGCTATTTATTTATCGATGATGAAGAGTAAGTGATTCTAAAAACATTGACCTTAAAAATTCCATGTGATTTTTACATAAAAGATGGGATATGTGATTATGAATCACATCATAGAAACGTGCATTCTAAATTAACTTAAATTTAAATGAAATAAGAAAAGTGTTAAATCTATATTTCAATTATTAAACTAAATTTTTATATTAAAGTATTATGATTTAAATAGAATTATTATGAAGTTAATCACATTTAATAATGATGGATGAAAATGTCAACTTTTATTAAAATGATTTCTTTTATATGTTTTTAATAATAAAATAAGTCTCCCAACTATTACATTAAATCTTTATATTAAAATATTATGATTTGAATATACTTTTTAAATCTAATCACATTCCATTGATGAATAAGGTAGAATGTTAACCTTTATTGAAATGATTTAGTTTATGGTTGGTTTGTATATTTTTAATAATAAATTAAATAAAAAATGTCACCCATGGTTAAGGTAGAATGTGTTTTTTAAGATAAATGTATTTTTAATACTTTATTCTAATGAAGAAATCCATGCTTAAGTTAGGAAGAAACTCAGAACACATTTGTTTACTTCATAAGGAATAGAGCGAAAGAACTAATGCATCAGACTTTGAAGGGTTTAGCTTTATTTAACTTCGATACAATGCCTTTATCATTAAATTAGGATTTGGAACATAAGACATTTGCAATGCAAGAACATAAATGAAGAAGGTAGTGAAATTGATAGTTAACTGAGAAAGAAGAGCAAGGAGAAGAAGAGTAAGAAGAAGGATGGAGGACCTATATCACTTAATGGAGGCCTCACTTCTACCTATTTCTAGGAATGATTTGGGGAAATCACTCCTCCCAAACACCTCAGAGACACTCAAGAAGAGATTCCTCCTCCGAGACACCTTATATAGAATCGAAAAGCGAACCCTCCTCCCATGTTGATCTCATATATAGTCTTGCTTATCAGCATAGGGAAGTTGAAGTAGGATATTGTTTTTTTTTACAATCATCTTTTACGTATCCCAGAGATAGCGACAATGGTAGTGAATTTTTTTTGGTTCCCTTCAAAAGGCTGAGACCCATTTCATTCACCGAGTTGCAGGTTTAGGAAGTCCATCGTGATTGCATAGTAGTCTATGGAACACTCTGCATGAAGGTGTACAAGATGTGCATGGTCAGGACTTTGCTCGACAAAGATGATGGTCTTGCGGCTTCATTTGAAATTTACGATGCAGTTCATCCCCAAGTGGACATCAAGAATCTTTACCATGTGGGTTTCAAGGTGACCATCAAGGAACCCTATTTAAATATCAGCAATGAAAATGGCTTCACCATCTGCATGGACAACCTCGCTAATGTTGTGAATCTCATGACTGAGAAGGGGAAGCCAACTTAGAGCTTTTTGCATCTAGATTTGGAGGACATGAGAGAAGAAGGAAATATTTTCTTTAGATAAAAAAGCTAGGTCGCGACAACCGAGCATTATACAAACTGCATTGGCACGACTCTGCTTCAACTTAGAACTCCTCCAATTCTAATGGTAATAATTGTATCATTAATGGAATTATGCGTGCTTACTCCAACAATGTAGAGACGTGGTTGTAGATATAAAAAAATTCAAATGGGAATTGGAGGATTCCAATGAGGCCCTGATCCATCAATGCCAACCATCTCAAAGCACTCCACAAGAAAGGCACGTCTCTGCTCAGGCTGAGGCATGAAAATGTTTAAAGCATGAGAAAAGGAGCAATAGTAGTAAGAAGAGGGAAATAAAAGAGGCACTAGGTCGGGTTGTAGGAATTGGGGCTTCAAGTGCAAGTATGAGAGATGCATTTGGAGCACTCTCTTAGGAAATCCTTGAAGCACATAATTACTACACAGTTTGAGAAAATAAATGACCAAGCATAGGAGGAATTGATGGTTAAAAGGTCTGGTCAACAACCCTTCGATCTAGATCTAGATCATTCAGCATGCATAGAGTTCGTAAGGCTTTCTATAGAGGGAAAGAGGTTCATTGAGAGATACCAACTATTAGAATGACAATATAGAAGAAGAAAAATAGGTATCTATGCAAGGAGAGAGCTCATGGACGTCGTTGTTTGATAATTGAAATCCAGACAAAGCACATTAGGTTTAATTTTCAATTTAATGAGCCGAGAGAATATAGTATAGCAGTAAACCATGCAGACACATATATGCACCAAAACTTGTGTAGTGCTAGTAAAAAAAAGTATAAATGGCAAGCCCAAAGTAAGGGTTTTATCACAATGTACTATATCTCTCCCTACACTCTCATAAATGAGGAGTTTCAAAATTTGGATTTGCTATGGTGTATAATGCATAATTATGAGCTAGAAAGAATATTTTTAATAATAAAAAGAATAAAAATGAAAGGAAATTTTGCATATTTTTAATAATAAAAAGAATAAAAAATGTCACCAATGGTTAAGATAGAATGTTTTCTTAAAGATAAAAATTTATTTTAATACTTTATTTATTTATTTATTATTATTATTATTATTTTTATGAAAAACATAATAAAAGATGCATTTATAAGTATTTCTTATCACATGACGTGTTTTGAGTATGCCACTGTAAATCTAATAAATAAAACCCATTCTCTATAGTTCTTAATCACCGCAAGTTGTAATTATCATAGATGGTAAGGGAGGACGTTAATAGTCTTGGGTCGCACCATAATGGTGTATGCCTTAATCAATGGCAAAAAATTAAATAACCTTGAAAAATTTAGCATATGATACAACATAATAAGTGACATGAATTCTGTTTATGCCTCCGTTTATGCCTTATGTGTACATATCATTGTTACTTCAATATGTTTCTATTCCATGTAAATGACGAGTTATAGTTGCTATACAATTGAATGCAAGGGTGATCAAATTTTTTTAATGGTTGTATGCAAAACATGTGCCAAGTGGTATGTTATTTTTCTAGGAAATAATTTATTTAATGTAATGAGCTAACAAGGTGTCCGGGTTTAGTTGAGGTGAAATTAAGGAGCCCGCAAAAACTCAAATTCCACAAACATCATATCTTCGAAAATAATTAGAATCGAGATCCGAAACTTTCAGGTAAAGGTTCCTTTGGATTTCGGCGCAAATGGGTTTTTTTATAGCTTATGAACCTTTGTAGAAAAAAATTTATAGCAAAAATGCCACAATGACCTGTTTGAAGCAGCAAAACCCTAGAATCCAAAGCTCTGATACCAAATGTTATGAAAACAACTAACAAAATAGAAGAAAAAATAGATCATTCCTTCATTAATGGCATTGATACTTGCTTTGCCTTAACACATAGCAATATCATTTACTGCTTATAGTGCAACACATATACATTTGAATATACTTATGTAATTAACTTAAGTGACAGGAAATTGAGGCATGGAACTCAAATCTCCACCTTCACATAGACCAACTGCATCACAATATTTCTTTCCATTGGCCACCCATAAGCCATATTAAGGGTATGAGGATTTAAGTGCTCTAAAGGAATTTCACACCAACACAAGTCAACTAGATCACATGGGAATATAGAGCACGTAATGTCTCCACCTAACAACCAGGAGTCTAGAGCACACAATTTTTTCACCCATTAGTCACTTTAGTGATTCATAGCACACAATGTTCCACCTGCATAAACTTGCAGGGATCCAGAACACATAGTGTCTCCACCAATAAAACAGTACATGAATACAGAGACCACAATGTCTCCACCCAATTCACACTATAGGAATCTAGATTCCATTGTGTCTCCATCTGTTATCCTATATGATTCATGAGCACACCATGTCTCCACCTATTAGGCTCCACAATAATCCAGAGATCACATCCAGGGTCTCCACCTGTGAAACACCATAAGAATTGCAAGAGCACACAATGTCTCCACCTACTAAGAAGGAATCCAAAGTTCACAGTGTTTGTACCTTCTCAACATCACATTATTTTCTTTGCACCATGCTCCTCATCATGCTTCCAAGCATATGCATACTTTGTGTCTTCTTTCATTTTTCATCAATGAGTCCCCTCACTTTGATATTGCCTTTTTCATTTGTGCTTTCGAGCATGTCCAATCTATGTACGTTTTAACATACCACCATTGTTGGTATCCTTCACATACCATCCATTTTCAAAAAAATATAATCATTTCTTTTCCTGCATACTCCTTATATTTGTCCTCTTGTCTTCCCCCTTGTACATTGACTTCCACAACATGTTCCTAGAGAACATGAAACACCAAAGTCATTGATTCGTGAGGGAGATGGGTGAAAAATTCAATGCAATGGATTGGGTTTACCAAAAACTCCCCTCTTCACACCTATGAATTTGTTTCCACTCCTACAACTCAATTATTGTGTATGATTCCACGATATTTATGTGAATTACAATTCATAATGACATTTAAAAGAGCAGTAGCAAGAAGGTTTGTCACAAACCCCACCCCCTTAGAGGAACATTCTCCTTGGTGTTCTATACACGAACATAAGATTTAATAGTGTTCTAGAAATGAACACAAAATTCAACAGTGAACTTTATATGTACATATCTCATATGATTATCCATTTCCCAAGTGGCTTCATTTGTTCCAAAGTTACTCCCCTACACCTTAACCTACTCGATTGCTCGATTTTGAAGCGCAATATGCCATAGATACATAATGCATAATGATTTTGGATGGAATTCTCCCTCATATTTCATTTGTATCATAGACCAATAAACAACATGGTTAGCATCATGCACATAAATTAAAAGTAAAGAAACATGGAAAACATCATGTTCTTTCACAATGGGTGGCAAGGCTAGTCTATAAGCTATCGGTCCCATTCTTTCTAGGATCTGAAATGGTCCACAAAAGCTTGGTTCTAGCATAGCATAAGACCCAATATTTAGGGAAAATTTCTTAGTCTAATGCATATGTAAACATGTTCCCCACTTGGTATTCCTTATTCATACTTTTTTGATATGCCTAACTCTTTTGTCTCTCTTAATCTACCTTTATTTTTTTCGTGATAGCAACCACTTCTTGTTCCATTTCCTTCAACAATCAGGTCTAAGAAGTACCCTATTCACTGTTTCATTCTAGTTGATGGGTGTATTACACTTTCTTCCATACATAGCCTTAAATGGATAGAAATTAATGATCCCCAACACCCATTGTTGTAAGAAAATTCTACTAAAGGTATAAACTCTTCCCACCTCTCAGGTTTATGCATGTCCTCTAGCACCCTATTTA
The DNA here is from genome assembly GCA_034641835.2 of Pinus albicaulis. Taxonomy (NCBI): domain Eukaryota; kingdom Viridiplantae; phylum Streptophyta; class Pinopsida; order Pinales; family Pinaceae; genus Pinus; species Pinus albicaulis. Next base: position 121,266,066 of record CM076581.1, on the reverse strand, counting down.
TTCTTTCATTATACGAATCCATTTGACGATGATATGTTATATTGAATGCTAACTATATCCCAAAACCATCAGACAATGTTTTCCAAAACTTTGAAGTGAAATTGGTATTTTGATCTGGAATTATCTTATTGGGTACACCATGTTATATGAATATTGCTTTCATTAAAATATGGGAAATATCAATTTCCTTGTGGGTAGACTTGATAGTTATAAAATGAGCTACCTTACTCATCTTGTCCACCACCACCATTATGGAATAATTTCATCTATATTTCCATGGTAGTCTCGTGATTAATTCCATGTATATGACCTCCCACTTCCACTCAAGAATGGATATTGGTTGCAACAATCCCACTAGATGTCTACACTCCACTTTCACTTGTTGACACCCAAAGAATCTGTAAATATACTCGTCGACATCATTTTTTATTTCTATCCAATAAAACATTTTTTTCATAGATGTTATCATTTTATAATAACCAAGATGACCTAAATAAGGTATTTTATGAAACTAGTCATATATGAGCTTCTTCAAGTCACCCATGCAAGGTATATACCACCTGTGTTTAAACTTCAACAAACCATCATCTGTGAGTGAGTATATCTTACTCAATGCTCCTTCTGGATCCTACTGCACGCATTCCTTCACATGATGGTAATGCTCATCCTGATGCATTACCTATTCGATCATTTCCTTGATATCAACTTCAAAAGTACTAATGGTTTCCACATCAACCACTCATAGCCTTTTGCTAAGTGCACTTGCTACTTTGTTTTCATTGCCTTCGATATATTTTATTTCAAAATAAAATTTATTGATCAAGTTTATCCACCTTTCTTGTCTTGCATTCAGCTTGGGTTGGTCAAATAAATACCACAACCCTCCATGATCTAACATTAAGACAAACTTCCTCCCCATCAAATAGTGCCTCCATATTTTCAATGTATGCATTATCGTCGCTAGCTCCAAATCATCAGTGACATAGTTTCACTCATGCTCATTCAACTTCCTTGATTCATAATATATCATATGTCCTTCTTGCATTAGGACTCCATCGAGCCCCTCTTTGCAAGCATCTAAGAAAACCACGACATATTTTTTTGGTTATTTTATTCTCAATATTGGTGCATGTGCGAGTAGATTTTTTAACTACTCAAAGCTGGTTGCACACTCTAGTTTCCATTAAAATTTAACTCCTTTATTTTGTAATGTTTTGAGTGGATGTATGATATTTGAGAAATTTTGAATGAACCTCTAGTAATTCTCAACCAATCCAATGAACGATCTAATTTATGAAACATTTTGAGGAGTAGGCCATTATATAATGGCTTTGATATTATCGGGATCCATAGCTACTCCTTCCTTGGAAACAATGTGTCCCAAGTATTGAATTTGGGAATGAAAGAAATCACATTTGTTGAGATTGGAATAAAGCTTGCGCTCTCTCAACAACTGCAACGCTACTTCAAAATGTTCTTCATGTTCTTCCTTGGTTCTAGAATAAACCAATATGTCATCTAAAAATACCAACTCAAACTTTTCCAAATATGGACTAAGAACAGAGTTCATGAAACACATAAATATTTTTAGAGAATTAGTGAGTCCAAATGGCACCACCACAAAGTCATAATGCCCATATCTACTTTTGAAAGTTGTCTCATGGATTTGTTCATCCTTAATTCATACTTGATGGTACCTATACCTCAAGTCTAACTTTGAAAACACGACATCTCCTCTTATTTGATCGAACAAGTCATCAATCCTCGACAAGGGATACTTGTTCTTAATTGTGGCCTTATTTAGCTGCCTATAGTCAATGTGAAATCTCAATGTTCCATCCTTTTTATTTATGAATAATACTAGATCTCCTCAAGGTGATACGTTCGGTCTAATGTGTCCCTTGTCTAACATTTCCTTTAATTGTAGTTTCGATTTCACCAGCTCCAATGTGCTCATATGTTATGGAGATTTTGACACTAGCTTTGATCCTAGCAACAATTTAATTGAGAAATCAATTTCTCTCCTTGCTGGAAATATTAAAATATCCTCTAGAAATATGTCAATGAAATATTTTAGAATTGGGTACTCTTCCATTCTATATTTGTACACTTATAACTCCCTAGAAACCTATATAGCATACAATTCACACTCATTTCAATTGTATCTAGAATTTATATTTTCCAAATAATAACTGGATTCTTTACCACCTGTAGTGTTACTCTGTCCACTTCATCATTGATACATTCTAATGATTTATTATATCAATATAATTTAGTCTTGTGACTCTCTAACTAGTCCATGTTGACTAGCACATCATATGAAACCAATGGAAGGAGGTTTAATCCTGTGTACATGTGCATGCCATTTATCACTACTGGGAATGGCAGCACCACATATTCAACTTACCTCTTAGTTCATGTTTCTAGTTGGATTAACCATGACTTTTCATGAGCTATATTTTGCAATGAACATTTTTTTTGCAAATTTTTGGCTAAAATAATTGTAATTAGAACCTAGGTCAATCAAAATCAAAAGAATTTATTTATTGACCATAACTTCCATCTTGATCACAAATGCTTGGTGATCTACCTTCCTATTGTTGAGCGTGGCATAATTTCATGGAAATTTTTGAGCCACGTCATTAATTTCCTATGCTCCTTGCACATTATACAACATTGGATCGGTGTGTTGTCGTTGCGGAAAATATTTCTTCTTGGGGTTTTCTCCACACATCCAACACTTCATAAATTCTATGTTGAACTCCTCAATTTCTTCTACATGTTTAGAGAGCTAGCCTCTATTAGCAGTAGTTCATTTATTTTGTGACTCTCCCTTGACATGAGTGGAAAAATTCACATGTATTCCTCATAATTTATGTCTTGTGGCTCTCTTCCCTTTACCTCTAAAGTTGAGCTTGCCTTTTTCTTTCCAAACCATTTAGGACTCAGACCTATGCTTGGAATGTTCATATAAATACCTCATATTTTGAATGGTATCCTCCACAATTATATAGAATGATGTATAAGGAGAAGACACAATAGACCATAAACCCAACTATGACAGAAATACCTAATGATGATCCTAGACCTCCTGAAACTGCCTCTTCAATTCTTGGCAAATAGACACTTGTAGAAATTTTACAATGATTATTTTATAATGACTCAGTAAAATGATACCTTTACAATGACTCTATGCAATGTTGCCCACGTGAAGAATTCATATGGGAACTTCTTGATTTTTTGGCTAATCAAACTCTACTGGGTCCTTGAATTCCCGTGGAAAACCACTAAGATACCTATGGATTTTGACCTTCTCATCCTTGATGTAAGGACATACCTTAGTAGCTCCAAAATCTAGTTGTGTATTCATCGATTGTTAATTTCCCTAATTTGTGCTCATAAAATTCCTTGCCGTCACTGTCATAGTACCTTTCATATAGGTAATTCTCCCAGAAATTTCTCTCAAATATCCTCCAGGATGACTCCATTTCTCTAATTTTCTTGATGTTCTTCAGGTCTTCCCACCAAATATCAGATTTACACTTCAAGCTAAAAATGGTTACTCTTGCCTCATATTCTTAAAGTAATCATGTACTCTAAAGTACTTCTTTATTCCTAGCAATCATACCTCTGCTTCCTCAACCTTATTCACTTCTCCATAAAATATAGGAGGTTTTTCCTTCTTAAATTCCTTTGGCATCGTATATTTTTCCTTTCTTTTTTTGTTGGTAGTATCTTTTAATTAAAACACTAGATAGTTGCTCCCGACTTCATGTATTCCTCTCTGGAGTACTTAGTGGACTTCCACCACTCACTATATATTCACTTGTCTACCTATGTATTTTCTTATATCTATTTCCTTCTATACCACCAGTCCTCAATGCATGCTTTTCAAGTCTTGAATGTTAGAAACCAGGACAAAACTGAGAGCGGGGTTGAATCAGTAATGTAGGAATTTTACCAATTTAAAAATTTTATTTCACTTGTGCAAGAACACTATAACACCACAAAGTACTTCAAAAATTAATTTAAATAAGCATGAAAAGAAATAATATCAGCAATCACAATGGAACACACAAATTCTTCAAATTGTTCTCCAATTACTTCACAAGGAAAGCTACATCTTGTTGTTATAATTATCTGGCTAAAACCAGCAGGAAGCTACAACTCTTTGATTTATCAATTGAAAATGAATGGACCTACAACCCCAAATATTTACCAAAAACTACTAGAAGGAGAACCAACCCCTCATCTACAAGCTACAACTTACTTGACACTCAATGATTCGTCTTTCATCCATTTTCATACTAGAACCATGAATGGATTCTCTGCTTTCAAAATTAAACAATTTATTCCTTAATTTCCATTACCTTCAACAATATCTAATTACTAAGAAACTCATCATTTATACCAGCAACAACTCAACTCGCTCAAAATAACTATCTAACCTGCTTGACCAAGCCTACATAAATATTTGTCTTTGCTATTTTTGGCCTCGTTTATTTTGTTGTATCCTTCGATGAATCTTTAAATTTTTCTTTCTCGTGTTCAAAATATGTCTTCTAATAGTTCTCAACAAGTTATTAGACATTAATTACCCATTTGTGCCAGTTAAATTGATTAATTCTGCTTATTTTAACAATTATGGCACTTTGCAGGCTTTAGTAAGGTTTTTCTATAATTGGTAGGTTGTTAACTTTATCTTAATTTCCAAAACAACCACTAAATTATTTGTTATGCTGAAATTAGCCTTTAGACACTTTCGTGCTAGCACTTAGCCTCTTATCTGCCATCAAACTAGGCATTGTGACCTTTGGCTAGGCCTTTAGGGGCTAAATCTTTTTTTAAGCTTCGTGGGCTTATTTCCCTTTATAAACCTCTGTACCCTTAGTTTTGTTTGTTGCACACAAAACCACATCTCTGACGCTCTAAGCCTAGTGCCCTTCAAAAACCTCAGGGGTCTTGCTTACAGGCTTAGCTATCCTGTGGGGCTGGTCATGCACCTTTATCATTGGTTTTTATTGTTGTGTTGTTAATGCCAACGTGTTTGTGCCTTGTCATACCATTGTTACATCAAGAAATCCTCTGAGCTACTTTATTTTTCCTTTGGGCTCATAAACGCGGGATGAGTTTTCTTATGGGGTCTGCCCGCTGCAACCAAGATTCAATCACCATCTAGCTGGGCTAAGTCAACTATGACACCGATTACTTCAACCTAATGCCTAGTAATCCCATGCATCTAGAGCATGCACTTCTTATTTCTTCTAGGCTTTGACCAATGGGATGACAACTTGATGACATCACCTATGCCACATGTCACCATGTGATTGGTCCACGTGTCACCCAGAAACAGGCCATTCGGGTACCCAAAAACACTGAATTTTCATACCACATTACCAACTCTAATTTTACCACGTCATGTTGATGTCATTAGCCACCGCCATCTCCTAAGATTCAATAAAATTATGACACATGTCCTTTTGTTAAAGAGGAGAGAGAAAGGGCCTAGGGTTGATTTTTCGCCAAATTCCCTTTCTAAAAATTTTAAGTGTCCTAGGCCTTTATAAATTTATGTGCCTCTCCTCCGCTCACCACATTGCCTAGTTCTTTGTAAAATTTCTTCTTCCTTGTTTCATGGTTTTCACAACCCCCTTCAGTTGTTTGTGGTTTTGAGTCGCAGGGGGTGCGCAATTAATCTACGTCATTGATCTCCTAATTAAATGTTTTGCAAAAAATTCTTATTGTGTGCTCCCTTCTGCCAATAACGTGTGATAGTGCTAGACCCCACAGACTCTAGTGGTATGTCAGTGGGGGCACATGTTAACTAATCCTCCAATTTTGTTGCTTTCCTTTTAACTTGGCGTGCGCCATCCTATCCTCTCCTATGTGCAACTCTTTGTATCTTCTGGGCTAGCCTTTGCAGGCTTGGGTGTATGGGGATACCACCAATGACCAATAGGAAGTTTCCCACCTTCCTCGTTCTTTATGCACATGTTATCAAACATTCTCTATGGTGTATCCTCCATTATTTTCATTGTGTTTGGCTACTCTTCCAAACTCGGCGATGCACCAAAAGGGTCTTTAACCTCCTTAGCTCTACAAACTTTGGCTTGGGGGTCCTGCAAATTTGACTAGATTTAAATTTCAATCCAGAAGGACATTTTCAAGCTTACACATACCACTAGAAATATCTTTCAAATCTCTATCCATCTACTTGGGTTCCATCTACATTTGACATGATTTGATCCACTAGAAATGGCTCCAAAGTATTTGTAACATTTTCATCCATGTTTCTCTTCATTCTTCTTCTTGTGTATGAAACCTAATCTCCCAAGGCATATTTTGACACCTTTTCCATTTTTCACCAAAAATGAAAACATATTTCCAACATTCTCCCCCTTTGGCATTGACGGAAACACCAAGATCAAGCAATACATCATCATCAAGAAATATCAACTATAATTTTGAATGTTGCTTCCCTTGAGATGCACATATCTTATACTTAGTTGCTTTTGTTGATATGGTATTATTTTTGTTCTTTATTATTGTTGCTCTGTAGAAATTTGGTATAAATTATAACAACTCAAGATTTTAAACTGAAAAACAAGAGACACAATTATACTCTATTGATCCACGGAATGGAAGTCAAAATTTATAGCAACATGCATATACATGAAATGATAAAAACTAGAAAGACACAATGATTTATAGGGGAACCCAACTAGGAAAAACCCCTCAAGCATCTTTGCATTAATCATTTGAACAAATAAATTATTAGAATTTCTAGCTCCAGCTTTGAGCTCAACTTGCAAAATTATAATTGTTCTCTCTACTCAATAAGAAAATATGGCCAACACTTAGCCAATTATTTTCTCATGAAGCTTCCTATTTCCTTGCGCAAATCCTGAGAAAATTATCCCCTAAAATATAGGAATTTCCTCCAAAATGATTGCTTAATTCCCAAGGATTGATAACTGACTACATGGAACACCTATACACTCAAAACTAGTTTACAATTGAAGTTACATTTCCTTGTCATCCCCAATTCCGCTGAGGAATTTGAATTCCTTGCATGCACTAGCTATTTTTGTTTGATTGATCAGTTAAATAAAATATCTCCGAGCTAGACTATTTTCCCACTACACAACTGACCTTCAACGAACTCCAACAATAGTTAGATGTCAGTTAATTGAATACAACTAAAAATAACTGAACCCGATTACTATAATTTAGCAATCACACATGCATAACTAAACTCCAAGCCCTCTAACTCAAATTTATTGAGCTAACTAAGTGAAAAGAGCCATGTCACACTAGTTAAATACCTCCAAGTTGTCATGCTGATGTGGAAAATAAATTAACTCAATTTTACTAAGGCTAAAGTCAATTTGAGCCTTTCTTGCTACATTTTTTCAAGACTCCCTCTTAGCAAGAAAGGCATTTTCCACCACCCCTATCCTGCACCTGTGGAATTTTAATTTAACTATTGAAAATACCTTTGTCAATATGTCAGCATCTTGCTCCTGATTTGGAATGTACTGTAGCAACATAATTCTCCTCTTCACACATCCCTGAAAATGATGATACTGAATATCGATGTGCTTGGATTTGTCATGAAATACCATATTCTCAGAGAGCTTAATACATTTATTTTCCTCATCCAAATTTCTTCACATGTTTCTTGGCTTGCATCCATGTATTCAAACTCTACTAAGTTGAGTGGCATAGGCCTCTACTTCCTATTGTACCAAGAAATAGTTGTGGACCCAACATTGAAATTAGCACATGATGTAATTTTCATGTCGGATGGACTCCCGTCCCAATCTACATCCGTGAATCCTTGCAGCTTCACTCCCTCTATCCATTTGTACCATAATCCATACTGGGTAGTGCCTCTGAGGTACTGTAACACATGATTTATTTCATTCTAGTATAATTTGGAAGGCCTCACCATAGCTTGGCTAAGCTAGTTGACTGCATAGCACATGTCAGGTTGTTTATTCACAAGATACATCAGTGAACCGACAAGTTTTTTGTAAATGGTAGAATCAAATTCCTCACCTGAAGAAGCATACTCCTTCCTCTAGTTTGTATTTAGAGGTGTGTCCATGGGATTACAATTCTCCACGTGAAATATCTGAAGTATCTTGGTAACATACTTTCCTTGAGACACAAATAATTCACCATCACCATACCATAATTTCATCTCGAGGAAGTAATGCATTATTCCCATGTCTTTCATCTCAAATTCCCTTGCAAGATCATATTTTTAAGAGCGGATCAGTTTCTCATCACCTATCGATATTAAATCATCGACATATAAAACAAGAATAAGAAACTTACCATCTACCACAATGTGATAGAGGTTCTCATCTACTTCACTTTTGGTGAATCCCAATTATCTGATATAACTATAAATCTAAGTATGTCATGCCAGGGGTGACCGTTTATACAGAAGACATGCGCATATACGAAAGATGTGTATATACAGAAGTTGCACATATATGGAAGATATGCGCATATACGGAAGTTGTACATATACGAAGGTTGAAGTAGTGCATAACTTCTGTATATGCGTAGCTTCCGTATATGAACATTTATGAAAGTTGCACATATACAAAAGTTGTGCATATATGGAATATGTACATATACAAAATTTATGCACTACTTCAGCCACTGTATATGCACAACCTTTGTATATGTGTAACTTTCGTATATGTGAATATTTGTTTGTGCATATACGGAAGATATGCACATATATAAAAGATGCACATATATGAAAGTTGCGCTTAAATAGAGGTTGAAGTTATACACAACTTTTGTATATGCACATACCTTTCGTATATGCACAACTTCCATATATGCGCATATCTTTTGTATATGCACAATTTCTATATATGCACATATATTTTACATATGTGCAACTTCCGTATTTTTGCATATTTTTTGTCTATGCGTAACTTCCCTATATGCATATATAGTGAATTTGTGCGCAACTTCCATAATATGCATATATAGAAGCCTCTATATATATACAACATTTGTATATGCGCACATCTTATGTATATGCACAACTTTCGTATATGCAAATATCTTATGTATATTTCAAATATCTACCGTATGAGTGCAACATCCCTATATGCGCATATACGTAAGATGCACATATAGATATGATATGCGCATATACAAAATTTGTGTATATATGAAAGACACATGCATATACAAAATATGTACATCTACAAAAATCACACAACTTTTATGTATGCGTTGTTTCAGGAAATAACTCGCTGGGTTGGCAACCTTCACAGATCAGGGGCATACCATTCAAGAAGGACTCACTTAACCTATATTTTATGCTAAAATCTATATTTAAACAATTGCGGAACTTACCCGAAAGGCCTATGTTTGACGTAGATCTCGCAAGGTTCAAACCCCCAGCAACTCCTCGTGCTTCGTAACCTGGAAAGTAAGAAAGAATGAACACGAAACACTAGTTGTACATCATATATTGTTCCTAGATGTCAGTATAATTCATGTATAATATCATATAAGCAATACTGAATTTTTAACTAACAATCTTCACACATATATAGACATGTGAATATTCGGGAACAAGATGGTTCTTCTTTATTATAAATGGAATGTACAAGAATAGTAAGTGGAGAGATCACCTAAATCCTTCCACGGCCTTCGAGTAGACCGTCCTCTGGATCCGTCCAGCCCTCACCTCGCTAGGATTCTTCCAACATGTGTGCACACGAGATGTCATATAAGATGATGATCATCTTCAAGGAAACAAGGGCTTCCTGAATATACTTGGGAAGTGCAGGAGGAACGGGAACATCAGACTTGAAATAGGGATCCAACAGAGTATAATATCTATAATTTTTTCTCTCCCTTAGGCCATACACATGAGGGGCTTTTATACTCCCTCAAAGTAGTTTCAACAGTTGGAAACAGTTGGGCCACGGGCTGGGGTGGTTGAATTATGGGAATAACCATCACCCTGCCACAAAAATAAGGAATTTATATATTTTTTAATGATTTAAATGGTATACGTGGAAAAGTACGAATGAAATCGCGTATATACGTGGAAAAGTCTAGGCATAATCGCGTATGGGGATTTTAACACTGTTTTTTATGAATTTGTTCAAGTTTGGAAGGAAAGGGTGCCTAGGGCCAAAGAAATAATCATTATTCACATGAGGGTGAAAAATGATGCTATAACAGATGCCCCCTAAGATATGAGGTCAGAAGGGGTACATGATAGCTGAAATATATTATGTGCATAGAAAGAACCTTGCGAAGACAAGAGAGGACGTCACCAGATTTCAGCCTGTTAAAAAACCAATGAAAGAAGTCAGAGAGTCAACTCATGTCTGAGGCAGGCATCCCCATGCTCAGTGAAAGAAAAGCATGTCTATAGATCCAAAATGTATACAAGTATAACTGAACTAGAAAGTACATAATGAATCATCTGAGCACTGCTCAAAAGTACAAGTTGAAAATCAAATGCAAGTATCACATATAGAATACTGATCAATGATGTTGTAGTAGATATTTTATCACTCAAGTAACTGAATCTCCAGGTACCAAATCATAAGAGGTGGAAAACATGGTATAATCACGCAACTCGGGGGCCAACATATAAGATGTTGCTGTACTGAAACTGCAACATATAAGGGTGGATGGTGTTGGAAATATCATGCAGAGTGTTGTCCTTGATGGCAACCCACTGAATGAAGATGAAGACATGCGACTGTTGACATGTGTTGTCCTTGATGGAAATCCACCTGATGAAGTTATGCTTGACTTGATGAACTTAGTAAATGATGTAAATCTGATGTGATATAATGTTTGTTGACAATATGATGCTGAGTGTTGTCCTTGAAAGGCAACCCAAAGTTATGCTTGACTTGATGAACTTAGTAAATGATGTAAATCTGATGTGATATAATGTTTGTTGACAATATGATGCTGAGTGTTGTCCTTGAAAGGCAACTCATCTGATAAAGATGATGACAACTTACTTGATGAAGTTGTGCTTGATAGAATATGTTCTTGATGAAGGAAATCTGATGTATCTACAGTGAGTACAGAAGGCAATGAAGAAAGGATTTCAGCATGTGCTAGATTCTATGATGAAAAAGAGTATGTCTCTAGGTATACGCGGATTGGCCTAGGGGAAGTCGCCTATGCACGCGGAAAAGAACGTGCCAAGTCGCGTATGGCCTAAAGCGCTCAAAAAGTGCAAAACCAAGGGTAACCACCATGGTATTGACCCATGGTATTGGGTAATGATCCGCCTAATTGACCCCGTCCAGGTAGTTTTGGGCTCATGGTATTGTTTTGGCCCATGGTATTGAAAAAGGGGCTCATGGTATTGAAAAAGGATAAACCTATATAAGGAGAACAAATTCATTGTGCATAACATGAGTGTGGGGGTAAGATGTCTGAGCTTGAATGAATACTTCTCTTTGAAGTATATCTGAATGGAAAGGGTTACACTTGAATGATAAATCTGAATGTATGATGCACCAATGATGAAGAAGGGGATCTAGATCTGAATTTCCCTTATATTTGCTAGATCTGATTATGGAAGGCTTAGATCTGTGATAAGGCGAGCATCTAGGCGAACATCTGTCTGAAGCAAAAGGGTAGATCTGAACTGAATATCTGATCTGATGAAGTATGCTGCTCTGTAATGATTGAAGATCTATACGCTACTTCGCCGCGGAGGAAGCGCGTATATACGCGGCTTCAGCGAAGAGAAAGCGCGTATGCGCAATAAAATATACACTGAGGTATACGCCGGTTTGTGTGGACGGAAGCGCGTATATACGCGACATCAGTGAAGTGAAAGCGCGTATGCAAACTAGGGTTTGCTGAAGCAAAGGGTATGAAATATCTGATCTGTTCTGCTGTGTTTCTGCTATCTGATCTGTGTTGTTAAGTATCTGTTGGAGATGTATGTTTGTGCTTAAAATTTTGGAAAGGGTCCAGCCGGGAAATATGATGAAATGTGGCCTGCAAGTGGTGTTCTATTGACGTTATTGGATCCAGTGTGAAAATTGATGAAACATGGTCCAAGGTGGTGCTGAAGGTTGTAGCCTTCAGTCAGGGGGTTGTAGCTCCCTTCCAGGTGAGGCTGGTAAACGAGATCGGGGGGTCGTAGCTCCTTTCCAGGAGAGGCTGGTAAACGAGTCAGGGGGTTGGAGCTCCCTTCCAGGAGAGGCTGGTAAACGAGCGCAGGTGGGTGCCTGCGTGCTGGTCAAGTCTGCGCCAGCACATATGTTGTAAGATGTTTTCTCTACAATAAAATATTGAAGGCTGAGCAACTGCAGCGATGGTTTTCTCCCGATTTGGGTTTCCACCTAAAAATCCCGGTGTTCATGTGTGATGCTTTATGTGATGGTTTATTCTGTTCTTACTGCACATGTTTACTGTTTATTAAACATCTGATGAATGAATGATGGAATAATAGAAGTGAAGATTTAATGACATATCTAGATCTCTGTGTATACGCTAGTTTCATAAAGGGGATCCGCGTATATACGCTAGTTTATTGAAGGAAAGTAGCGTATGGGTTTTAAGGAATGAAAAAGTAAAAAGATTTGATTATGCAGTAAATACTGATTCACCCCCCCCTCTCAGTATTTTTCCCAACAATTGGTATCAGAGCAGGTCCTTGTGCAGAAGCTTGATCGCTTAAAGGAGATCCGTCGTAATGGGAAGTCAAGAAGGAGTAATGTCTATAAAGCCACCTCTATTCAATGGAAGCAATCTGATATTCTGGAAGGTACGTACAAAAGCATATCTGCAAAGTCTTGGTGCAGATGTATGGGCAATCGTGGAAGAAGGTTATCAATACCCGGCAAGCAGTCCTACTGATGCAGCAGAAAGGAAGAAGTATGAAACCAATGCCAAAGCAGTAAATGTCTTGCTAGGAAGCATGTCTGAATCAAAATTTGCTAAAGTGATGCAGCTACATTCAGCAAAAGAAATATGGGACAAAATCATTCTAAGCTATGAAGGAGACACAAAGGTAAAAAGTGCAAAACTCCAAACTCCTAGAATTGAATATGAAAATTTGAAGATGCATAGTGATGAAAGTGTTGCCAGTTTCTTTCTTCGTCTAGATGATATTGTAAATCGGATGAGAAATTTGGGTGAAACCATGGCTGATACTACTCTGGTAGAAAAGGTCTTAACATCTTTGACTTCAAAATTTGACTCTAAAGTTTCAGCTATTGAAGAAAGGCAAGATCTGCAATCGCTTACTATTGTTCAATTACATGGTACTCTGACTGCTTTTGAAATGAGACAAGGAGGTCCTTCTCAAATAAGAGAAGTTGCTTTTAAGGCATCTACAAAAGGAAAGGAAAAGGAGGTTGTCAAAGAATCCAACTATGTATCCGATGAAGAAGAAGCAAATTTCGTGAGAAAGCTCCAACTAGGTACTGGAAGATTCAAAGGTAAGCTTCCCTTCAAATGGTTTGAGTGTGGTAAAGTTGGTCATTATGCTGCAAAATGTCCTTATAAAAGAAAAGAAGTAGTAAGAAGGAATAAGAACCGATCTAGCTCTAAGAAAAGTTACTATGCTAATGAAGATAGTGATGAGCCATCTAATAGTGAGGAAGAATGTGAAGAAGATCTTAGAATTCTCATGGCATTTGAACAAAAAGAAGAAAAGGATACTTTTATGGATGCTTTAGAGGAAAAAGATTTTCTTGAAGAAAATAATCAACTCAAACTACGCTTAGAAGAACAAAAGATAATCAGAGAGACCATTGAAAAGCAGCTTGAAGAAGCAAAGAAACATATTGAAAAACTAGAATGTGAAGTGGTAAGTCAAAGAAAAGAAGTTGAGAAAGAAAAAACCTTGAATCTTAGATTTTCTAAAGGATCTGAAACCTTAGATGAGATCATCAAAGTACAACGTTCTCCTCTTATAAAGACAGGTCTTGGTTATACCGGAGAATCTTCTCAAACTTCAGCACCAAACTATCTAAAAGCAGTTACAGGTGGTTTACATCATTCAGCCACTCAACAAGGGAATAAAGGATCTCTACAGGGAAAGCAGGACCATCTCAATTCAAGGAAAACTAACAGGGATAGCTTTCAAAGACACTTCAAACAACAGGTAAATTCAAATAGAAGATTCCATGATCGCAGAAATTTCTACTTCAATGGGCAATGTTTCACTTGTCACAATTTTGGTCATAAAGCTATTCAATGTGTTGCATATAAAACCATCATGACAAGAGAAGCAAGAAAGAAAAGGTTGGATACTGAACCAAAGAAGAATAGCTATAACAATTTTTCTCCTCTTCAAAGTGAAGTTGAATGCACTTATTGTAATAACTTTGGCCATGAAGAATCTGAATGCAGGAACAAGATCCAGCCAAAAGAACATGTTCCCTCAAGCTCTAAAATATGGAAAAAGAAAGAACCACCAGTTGAAAATTGTGGGATTGCATTATTTGCGGAAGGTGAAGAAAATCAATGGTACATCGATAGTGGGTGCTCAAGACACATGACAGGTGACAAAAGCAAACTTCATACTTATAATGCTCTAGAAAAGAAAAGAAAGTTACATTTGGAAATGATACTCCTGCTGTAATTAAAGGAAAAGGGTCAGTTTTTCTAAAAGAAAAGGTGAAGGCTAAAGATGTCATGTATGTGGATGGATTAAGGCATAACCTATTAAGTGTTAGTCAAATGTGTGATCAAGGAGCAGAAGTGGTCTTCAGTTCCAAAGAATGTGTGGTTCGTGATCTTGATACAGGTAAAATCATTATAAAAGGAAAAAGAAATCCAAGCAACCCGTATGTACTAAACGGCATAGATCAATGTTACTTGAGCAAGTCTTCAGAAAATTGGCTATGGCATAGAAGGCTGGGGCATCTGAGTTTCTCTCAAATCAACAAAGCAAGCAGACTTCAAGCTGTTCGTGATCTTCCCAAGGTCAATCTTCCGGAAAGTACCATATGCAAATCTTGTCAATTTGGTAAGCAGACCAGAGTATGATTTAATGCCAAAGAAGGATCATCAAGTAAGCCTCTTGAACTCATTCATACTGATATCTGTGGACCTATGAGGAAAAGTCATTACGTGGGGAAGAATACTATATCTTATTTATTGATGACTACTCTAGAATGTGTTGGATCGGGTTCATTAAACACAAAGATCAAGCACTTGAAAAATTTCAGAGCTTCAAAGCATTGGCAGAAAATGAATTAGATCTAAAAATCAAGTGTCTTAGATCTAATCGAGGAGGAGAATATTCATCAAATGAATTCTTTTAATTTTGTGAACAACATGGCATTAAAAGACAGTTCTCTGTAGCAGGCACTCCACAACAAAATGGTGTAGCAGAAAGAATGAATAGAAAAATTGTTCAAATGGCTAGAGCTATGCTTGCTGATTCTGATGTTCCTGACATGTTCTGGAGTGAAGCAGCACATACAGCAGTTAACATTCTCAATAAGGCTCATGTTCGGGTAAATAGTGACAAAACTCCATATGAACTCTGGTATGGTAACTCTCCCACTGTGAGGCATTTTAAGGTTTTTGGAAGTAAATGCTTTATCAAAAATAATGATGAAAAGCTTGGAAAATTTGAACCTAGATCAGATGAAGGGATATTTCTTGGTTACTCATCGTCAAGCAAAGCTTTCACATGTTACAATAAAAGGCTTCGAAAGGTTGTTGAATGTATTGATGTTGTTATTGATGAGTCTCCTGCAGCTCCTAAAGAAGAAAAACAAACAAAAAAAGAAGATGATAGCGACATATGGCCTTCTACATCAGATAGCAATGATATAGACAGTGGATCCAATGAAGAACCTGAAGATGATCTATCTGAAAAAGCTCCATCCAGATATGTTCAAAAGAATCATCCCGAATCTCAAATTTTGGGTGACAAGGAATCTGGTGTACGAACAAGGAGAACTCTTGTAGGATCTTCTAATCATTTGGCACTCATATCCACAATTGAACCACAAAATGTCAATGAAGCTAGCAAATATGAATGTTGGAGGCAAGCCATGGATGAAGAACTTGTTCAAATTGAAAAGAATGACACTTGGGATTTGGTTCCAAGACCTCATGATAAAAATGTCATTGGAACTAAATGGATTTTCAAGAACAAGTTAAATGAGAATGGGGAGGTTGTGAGAAACAAAGCTAGACTGGTTTGCAAAGGGTCTACTCAACAAGAAGGTATAGACTTTGAAGAAACTTTTGCTCCTGTAGCTAGACTTGAAGCCATCAGAATGTTTCTTTCTTTTTCAAGTTATCAACAAATCAAAGTTTTTCAAATGGATGTTAAATCTGCTTTTCTTAATGGTGATCTAGAAGAAGAAGTATATATAGAACAACCGGAAGGATTCATTTTGGGAAATGATGCAAATCTTGTTTGTAGACTTAAAAAAGGCTCTATATGGTCTCAAACAAGCTCCAAGAGCTTGGTATTATCGTCTTGACAAATATCTTCATCAACAAGGTTTTTCAAAAGGGTCTGCTGATAGTAACTTGTACACAAAAATTGAAAATGATAAACTATTGATTGTGGTTGTATATGTTGATGACATCATTTTTGGGAGCAACGAATAATCTTTGAGTCAAAAATTTGCTTCTGTCATGCAGCAAGAATTTGAAATTTCTTTACTTGGGGAACTAACATTCTTTCTTGGCTTGCAAGTGCACCAAACGGCAAATGGTATTTTTTTATCTCAAGCAAAATATCTTAAGCAAATTCTGAAGAAGTATGGCATGGAAGAATGCAAACCTGTAAGTACACCAATGATAACCGGATGCAGTCTCAGTTCTAATGATGATTCTCCCACAGTGAATCAACCAGAATACAGATCAATGATAGGAAGTCTACTTTATCTCACTGGGACTAGACCAGACATTATGCATGCAGTTGGGATTGTTGGACGATTCCAAGCTAATCCAAAATATTCTCACCTTCAGGCTGTCAAAAGAATATTCAAATATCTACAAGGAACTCAAGACTTTGGTCTGTGGTATCCAAAGAATGTCGATCTTACTCTTCATGCTTACACTGATGCAGATTGGGCTGGAAGTGTTGATGATCGGAAAAGCACTAGTGGTGGTGCATTCTATATGGGACCCCGGTTAGTATCTTGGTTCAGCAAGAAGCAAAATTCTATTGCTTTATCTACAACAGAAGCAGAATATGTGGCTGCCGCATCTTGTTGCACTCAACTCCTTTGGATGATGCAAACCTTACAAGATTTTCAAATCAAATGTACTCCTCCTGTCCCCATTAAGTGTGACAATACAAGTGCCATCAGTATTTCAAAGAATCCTGTTATGCATTCGAAGACCAAGCACATTCCCATCAAGTATCACTTTTTACGTGAACAAGTGCTTGAGCAAAAGGTGAAGTTGGAGTATGTTCCCTCCAAAGAACAAGTTGCTGATATCTTTACCAAACCTCTGCCCAGGGAAGCGTTCGAGTATCTAAGACAGAAGCTGGGAGTGTTCTCTGCCAGTCAAAAGAACAAATCTTCATAATTTTTAGAAGATGGTAGTGGATACGCGGGTTTCCTGAAACACAGTCGCGTATATACGCGAGTTCCTGCACAGAAAACCGCGTATGGTTGGTTGCTGACAATTTTTGGTTGGTTCAGCTCTCTTCAGCGCAGCTGCAATGATGTTTGGTATCTCTGATACTGTTTGGTATCTCTGGTGGTGTTCCAGTTCTCATAATTTTGTTTCTAATGTTTTGATGAAGATGCCTTGATGATTTGTTGGTGGAAGTTTTCAGGATGCACAAACTAAGGGGGAGCCTTAGTCATCTGGAAAGATTGCTTGGTTGCACAGATTCAGGGGGAGCATTAGCTTTGCTGAGTATAATGCAGTGTTGGAATTATGGTGGTTCTGATATATGATCTCTCTTGAGGTCTTTTTGGTATTGATTATGAAAAGTCATATTTGTATTTTGATGAAAAGGTCTGGTTGAGACCCATGATGTAAAATTGTATTATTCAGTCATGTAAGGACTTGTCAAATTTGTAAACCCACTTGGTTGGGTAGCTGAGTCAAATTTTGTAAACCCACTTGGTTGGGTAGCTGAGTTGAAATGTGTAAATCCACTTGGTTGGATATTTGATGTAAGTATGAGTCTTTTGTGATAGGAAGTTCATAGAGTCATGTACTTCATTGAAAAATATGTTTGAAGATTCAGCATGAACTCAGGGGGAGCTTGGTCACTTCAGTATACATCAGATCTGCAGAACGCTTCTTCTACATGAGGAGAAAAGGGGGAGAGTGTGTTGGTTTTGATCCGCCCTTTGCCCTTGATGTCAAAGGGGGAGAGTGACATGGTGTTTGAATGAAGAGAAATAATGGTGTCAAAAATGGGGAGTGTGACATGGTGTCCTTGTATTCTGAATGTACCTATCTGTTGTGGTAACCAAACACCATCGTGGTTGCCATCAAGTCCAAAGGGGGAGATTGTTGGAAATATGATGCAGAGTGTTGTCCTTGATGGCAACCCAATGAATGGAGATGAAGACATGCGACTGTTGACATGTGTTGTCCTTGATGGCAATCCACCTGATGAAGTTATTCTTGACTTGATGGACTTGGTAAATGATGTAAATCTGATGTGATATGATGTTTGTTGATGATATGATGCTGAGTGTTGTACTTGAAAGGCAACCCTCTTGATGAAGATGATGACAACTTACTTGATGAAGTTGTGCTTGAGAGAATATGTTCCCGATGAAGAAAATATGATGTATCTACAAAGGTGTACGTAAGGCATTATGTGTACGTAAGGCAATGAAGAAAGGAATTCAGAATGTGCTCAAAATATGATGAAAAGAGTATGTCTCTGTATATACGCGGATTGGCCTAGGGAAGTCGCGTATGCACGCGGAAAATAACGTGCCAAGTCGCGTATGGGCTAAAGCGCTCAAAAAGTGCAAAACCAAGGGTAACCACCATGGTATTGACCCATGATATTGGGTAATGATCCGCCTAATTGACCCCGTCCAGGTAGTTTTGGGCTCATGGTATTGTTTTGGCCCATGGTATTGAAAAAGGATAAACCTATATAAGGAGAACAAATTCATTGTGCATAACATGGGTGTGGGTGCAAGATGTCTGAGCTTGAATGAATACTTCTCTCTGAAGTATATCTGAATGGAAAGGGTTACACTTGAATGATAAATCTGAATGTATGATGCACCAATGATGAAGAAGGGGATCTAGATCTAAATTGCTCTTGTGTTTGCTAGATCTGATTATGGAAGGCTTAGATCTGTGATGAGGCGAGCATCTAGGCGAACATCTGTCTGAAACAAAAGGGTAGATCTGAACTGAATATCTGATCTGATGAAGTATGCTGCTCTGTAATGATTGAAGATCTATACGCTACTTCACCGCGGAGGAAGCGCGTATATACGCGGCTTCAGCGAAGAGAAAGCGTGTATGCGCAATAAAATATACACTGAGGTATACGCTGGTTTGTGTGGACGGAAGCGCGTATATACGCGACATCAGTGAAGTGAAAGCGCGTATGCAAACTAGGGTTTGCTGAAGCAAAGGGTATGAAATATCTGATCTGTTCTACTGTGTTTCTGCTATCTGATCTGTGTTGATAAGTATCTGTTGGTGATGTAAGTTTGTGCTTAAAAGTTTGGAAAGGGTCCAGTCTGGAAATATGATGAAATGTGGCCTGCAAGTGGTGTTCTATTGAAGTTGTTGGATCCAGTGTGAAAATTGATGAAACGTGGTCCAAGGTGGTGCTGAGGGTTGTAGCCTTCAATCAGGGGGTCGTAGCTCCCTTCCAGGTGAGGCTGGTAAACGAGATCGGGGGGTCGTAGCTCCCTTCCAGGAGAGGCTGGTAAACGAGTCAGGGGGTTGGAGCTCCCTTCCAGGAGAGGCTGGTAAACGAGCTCAGGTGGGTGCCTGCGTGCTGGTAGAGTCTGCACCAGCACATATGTTGTAAGATGTTTTCTCTATAATAAAATATTGAAGGCTGAGCAACTGCAGCGGTGGTTTTCTCCCGACTTGGGTTTCCACCTAAAAATCCTGGTGTTCATGTGTGATGCTTTTTGTGATGGTTTATTCTGTTCTTACTGCACATGTTTACTGCTTATTGAACATCTGATGAATGAATAATGGAATGATCTAAGCAAAGAACTAATGACATATTTAGATCTCTGTGTATACGCTAGTTGAATGAAAGGTATCCGCGTATATACGCGAGTTTACTAAAGTAAAGTAGCGTATGGGTTTTAAGGAATGAAAAAGTGAAAAGTTTTGAGTATGCAGTAAATACTGATTCACCCCCCCCCTCTTAGTATTTTTCCCAACAATTGGTATCAGAGGAGGTCCTTGTGCAGAAGCTTGATCGCTTAAAGGAGATCCGTCGCAATGGGAAGTCAAGAAGGAGTAATGTCTATAAAGCCACCTCTATTCAATGGAAGCAATCTGATCTTCTGGAAGGTACGTACAAAAGCTTATCTGCAAAGTCTTGGTGCATATGTATGGGCAATCGTGGAAGAAGGTTATCAATACCCGGCAAGTATTCCTACCGATGCAGCAGAAAGGAAGAAGTATGAAACCAATGCCAAAGCAGTGAATGTCTTATTGGGAAGCATGTCTGAATCAGAATTTGCTAAAGTAATGCAGCTACATTCAGCAAAAGAAATATGGGACAAAATCATTCTAAGCTATGAAGGAGACACAAAGGTAAAAGTGCAAAACTCCAAACTCTTAGAATTGAATATGAAAATTTGAAGATGCATAGTGATGAAAGTGTTGCCAGTTTCTTTCTTCGTCTAGATGATATTGTAAATCGGATGAGAAATTTGGGTGAAACCATAATCGATACTACTCTGGTGGAAAAAGTCTTAAGATCCTTGACTTCAAAATTTGACTCTAAAGTTTCAGCTATTGAAGAAAGGCAAGATCTGCAAACTCTTACTATTGTTCAATTACATGGTACTCTGACTGCTTTTGAAATGAGACAAGGAGGTCCTTCTCAAATAAGAGAAGTTGCTTTTAAGGCATCTACAAAAGGAAAGGAAAAGGAGGTTGTCAAAGAATCCAGC